>JAYMTK010001379.1:0-16584 GCA_036897405.1 Pelargonium myrrhifolium | reverse complement strand
ATTGATCTATACAACTAGCAAATACTTTTACTAAATAAAAAGAGTTGAAGACTACTAACACAATTAGACATCCACTATATTAATTATTCATAACAATTCTGGTTTAATAGTCAATACCTCAAAAGAAGAGACAATGAATTTCAAATTTAATAATAAATGCAATATATGTTTTATCATTTAACTTTACACACAAATAATTAAATCAGTATTGAATACTTATAATGAGTGAAATAAATGAAACTAATTCTAGGATATATTAATAGCTCAAACATAACTTTTGATAGTGACAATAAAAGACAAACATATAAGTTAGTAGTGGGATAGCAACTAAATTAACAATCATCATAATTTAAGGGAGAAAAGTAAAAATATCAAGTATTTTAGTGCATTTTATTTAATTATAAAGTATCATAGAGTGTTAATAAACTTAAATTTTTATATTGACTTCTTAAAATATTGTGCAGAAAGGGGACTTCTTTATGACATATTTATATTGCTACAAAGACTTTGACATTTTTCTCTCACATTAACTTCTTATTTAATTTTAATAAAAATAATAGAGTAATATGTGCATAAGTTGACTGATATAATTTTATATCAGTTGCACTAATAAGATGATGACATCTCATTTAAAATTATGTATCCAAATGGGTCGGTCCGCTCCCACAAATTCACTTGGGTGCGTATAAGTGAAATTTAATGAGGTGTTATCACCTCATTGGCTTGATTAAATTACAACTGATATAAAGTTGTATCAATCAACTAATACACATTTTACTCAAAATAATATACACTCTACATAGACACTTAAGACAAAAAAAAAAGTTGTTAATGATGAAGATACGAACTAATAAATACCCGAAATTAAATTGTGTGTTTACACGTTTAGGTTGTTTAAATTACATCATACTAAATTTTAGATCAAATTCACGATGAAAAAGTATATATAGGACGAATCATACCATTTTTATGCGAATTTGTAACTTGAGCCGACTTGATGCTTGGACTTCTTTTCAAAATCAAATATAGGAAAGTACTTGTTAATTCGGGCCACGATTCTAAAACAGATCGGGCAAAAAAGTCAATGTTGTTACTTTTTTATGCGCCTTACTTTAACCCGCTAACTGATGAGTTACAATAAGAATGACAAAAAGTAGTTTGATGAAAACATGTCCATATATAAGCCCGACCTGTTTAAGTATGCGACTCACACTGCCGAGTATATATTATGTCTTTTTGGAACAAACAATTAAGACTCAAATCTTGAAACACCGATCCTCATTTCGATGCAGAACAATTGAAAACTTGAATAACAATTTGTAGGTTCTTTGTGCACTCAAATTTTGTCTCAAATTGAATCTTACTATTCTTTATTCAAATTTGTCTTAAAAAACCGCTAGTCGAGCGACAAGCTAGACAAATACGCATGAACTCACATAATTTACAGTCTTTAATGACTTCTTTTTTCTAGGTGTATATGTGACTATTTCCAATATTTTTTTGGTTATATATCTCATCTTTCGAATATGTACTGTGTATTTTATTTATGCTTTAATTTTTTTAATAATATCAGTACTTTTACCTATATAAAGAAAATTGCTTTCATATCTCCGAACCGAAACTCAAATTGCTAGCTCTTATCATTTTAAGTTTGAAGATGAACAATAACTGTTCATATATACCTAAGGGCACAATGTATATCAGTTGACTGATATAAAGTTATATCAGTTAAACTAATGAGGTGATGACACCTCATTTAAAATCATGGATCCGGACGGGTCGCTCCGCTCCCACAAATTCACTTGAGTGTGTATAAGTGATTTTAAATAAGATGTCATAACCTATTAACCTCATTGGCTTGATTAAGTTGCAACTGATATAAAGTTATATCAATCAACTGATACACATTTACTCATATACCTAATTGTAGCATTTATTTCGGTCCAATCAGATATTTTAAAATATCAGGCCATCAAGCACTAGCCTATAGTCCTCTTTCAGTAAATACACGAAACCTGAAGGGTAATTTCGTCACCCTAAGCCGACGCCACATAGGGGTAAATTAGTAATTAGAAGGTTAAAATAGGGGTTAAGTATAGTTCAGCTGACAAGCCTTTTGTCTCGGCCTTCGGTCTCTTCTTCACTCTCATATATTGAGCTCTCGGCTCCGTCGAAAACTGGCGGCTTCACTTTCCTCTTCTTCGCTTATCGGAGAAAACCCTGCTTCTCTTTGCCCCTAGATTCTCTCTTTATTTACGGAATTGCCTCCACTTTCTCTATCAAGTCCCAGTCCTCTCTTCACTCGCTCTGGTCTCTCCTCAGTCTCTCATCGTACGGAGCTCAGTTGCGGAGGAGAAGGAGAAGAAGAGCTTGAGCTTTTGGAGAACAGTGAGCGATGAGCTTTTATTTGATCGGTTTTTGTTGTTTGTTTATTGTTTTTTTGTGCATTTGCGATCAGGTTGTTTGTGTCGATGATCGTGGTTCTGTTTCTCCGATTATGTGTGAAAATTGCGGCGATTTTGATCTTGTTGTGGTGGTTTGTGTGTGATCGTGAGGATTCTGTTTGTTTGCATGTAATGGTGGTGCCTAGGCTTGGAGGAATCGCGGAATTGAGAGGGTTTTTGGAGATTGAATGGTGATTTGTGGTGTTTGTTTCGTGATTTTGAAGTTGGAGGGTTTAGAGAGTGTGGTTCTGCACAATGTGGATTGAGATTTTTGTGCGATTGAATGGCATTAGTGTAGTTTGCTTGGTAGGTTTGATTTTGAGGTGATGAGAAACAGAG
Source organism: Pelargonium myrrhifolium (assembly GCA_036897405.1). NCBI lineage: Eukaryota > Viridiplantae > Streptophyta > Magnoliopsida > Geraniales > Geraniaceae > Pelargonium > Pelargonium myrrhifolium. The sequence goes on along the minus strand of JAYMTK010001379.1, from coordinate 13,801 downwards.
GAGTTAATTAGTGGAGATGTTTGTGTTTGAGAAGTAAATTACTAAATTGCGTGTTTGTTGGCTGGATCATGAGGAGCTTGGTTTTGTGTGGTGGATTTAGTGGTTCATCAAATGATGTTACTGGTTTAATTATTTCATAGCTTATAATTTAGATGTTCATTAGGATGTTTTGAGTCCTTTTTCTGCTCTTGTCATTAATTTTTGTTTCCTCGACTTCTTATGTGATTGGGAAAGAGATAGGAAGTGTCGTTACTGCATGGGGTATAACGAACTGACGCATGTTCAAATTGGGTACTGAGTTTATTTGAAAATGTATTGTGTCGTGACAATGCCAATTGTTTTAGGGAGCTGTTTGCTTTTATTACTTGTAGATTAAAACAGATTTTCCATGCGTAGCTACCTCGGAAGATAAGAAGCAGTTGTATTTTTCTTTTTTTGGGATTTGGTGATGTTACTTAATTGTGGATTGTTTCTGAAGTTCGATTGTTCAGTTCTGATGTTCCCCACGAATCATGTTCCATATATTACCTAATAATCATCAAAGTCAGTTGTCCACCCTTGTGGTTTGTACTTCAAAAATAGAGAGAACTAGAACGTGGAAAACCAAATGGTTTGGAGTATAATGGAATGATTTTAGTAAAAGGACCTTAATCAGAAGACAAAACAATTGAGAGCTTAACTTAGGATGAAAATTTAAAAATGAGCATACTTGTATGCTGATCCTATAGATAATTTGTCATAAAATATATAGAACTTCATAAAACTTCTGTTTTGACGATTTTAGGGTTCTCTTATTGATTTCTTTTTCCTCTTTCTTTTTGGCAGGCAAGTTGGTGAAGAAGTTGGGTTAGCATTGTTGGAGACTTGAAACCACCCTTTTGGTACCATACCAAATAGGTTTTATCAGTTGAGCTGGTATACATCTTCTGCAAAAAAAAAAAAACTCTTGCTGATCTGATGAATTTTGTTCTTATATTAAATACCTTTATTTGTGGCATTTTCTTAAGTTAACTACTAGTGCAGCTGCATGGGTTGGCCATGCTCCTAGAAACCATTAGCCTTTTACTTTTAGGCATTCCATTTTGTACCAGTCTATCTTACTTTCTTGTTTAATGCTTTGGAAATGCTATGTAGGTTACTTAACTTGTTGCTGTAATAATAAGACCGCCATTGCTCATGGACAATGAATTGTGTGAAGAGCTAGAAGTGCCATTTGGTACCCTGACAGCTATTAATTTCGGTGTTTTAACTGAGACTGACAAAGTAAGTATTATCCTTATCTTGATTGTTTACAGGCTTTCGGGCAGTGTCCACATAAGTTTTTTCCCTGCCTCCCTCTCTCTCATCTCTGGTTACTTATATTTGTAATAAGCGATGGCTGTGGGTTAGTTTAATTGATTAAATTGCACTGACACTGCTATTGAAAGAATGAGTTGAAGATATTTTGAATCATGACGGGGAAGGTCTAAAGCAATGCCTGAGCTCTTTCCAAATTTGGGTGCAATTATTTTATTTTGTATTGTATAGGGTTGAATCCTTTGAAATATATGTAGATGATGTATTACAACATTAACATCTAATTCCACTTCCGATTACCAACAAGATGTTTGTTTGGTATGGAAATATTTTAATTTGACTCATTATTTTAGTGCTTTGCTCTTGGGTTTCCCTGTATTTCTAAAGGCTCATTCTAAAATTGTTAAGCTTTTACTAAGATTTACGTAGGTTAAGATTTTTTTATCATGGATATACACGAATCACGACTGTATCCTATTTTGATATTTCTTATGAATAATTTGAAAGAAATGAAACAGGTAAGTTGGAGTAATATTTATCTTGGTATAAGTACTATTATAGTATTATTATCGTGATACATATAGTAATTTTGGGATTATCAATATTGTTGGTTAGTGTTTATACAAATTCAAGTCCATGCTGCTTTACGATTCCCATGTGACAGGTTATTCAGAAAGTCATCTCTCTCTCTGAAATGCTCCTTTATAATCTCTCTCTTTTTTTTTTTTTTCTTCTTCTTCTTCTTCTTCTTATTTGTGTTTTTATCTATTCCGAGCTGTTACATGGTTTCTAACCACCTTCTTTGATTTGAATTTTTTACTGTAGTCCACTCAGCGCTGGCATTTAAATAACCATTTTGTTTCCAGTCTGAGTTTGTACTTTGAAGGGACTATTTATTCTTATAATATAGCAACACTGATCCTAGGTTGAGACTTGCAAATCCTTTCTAATCAGTGTCTTGATACTGTAACAGGAGAAGCTATCTGTTTTAGATGTTAATGCAGTCAATGAAGTCACTCATCCTATGTTGGGACTTCCAAACCCAACTAACCAGTGCACCAAATGTGGCGCCAAAAATATAAAATCTTGTGAAGGTGTGAGTGGATGAGTTACATGAAAGCCAAGTTACCTGATGTTCCATTGTTTACCACGCTACTTGAGATTTTGCTGAAATATTATTTACCTTTTCAGGTCATTTTGGGGTTATCAAATTTCCATTCACTGTACTCCATCCTTATTTTCTGTCAGAGGTTGCACAGATTTTGAATAAAATTTGCCCAGGATGTAGATCTATTCGGAAAGATCTAAAGGTCAAGGTCAGGTACCTCACTCTTGCTGAACTTTGAAATTTTGCATCATTGACTAAGTTTTTATTCTTCACATCATCTAAGGAAATACCATCCAGCAATAACTGTCCTATTTGACTTTTTTCAAACATGAAGTGGAATTTTGTTAGTGGTTGGCTTTCCACTGTGCACATCTCTTAATAAACTCAAAGCTGTTACAACTTACTACTTACAATATTTCTAGGGATACAATTAGAAAATTTACAATTCTCTGGTAAAAAGATGGAAATAGGCGCTTAAATGCGATGGCGAGAGTATTAATTTCCTTTTGATCAATTTTGATATATTATTAATGGTTTCATTTCTGATGGACTAAATCTTCACTTTACATTATTCATAATATGTTATGAAAAGATCAGTTTCACTTCAGTATTCATTCTCTAACATTCTATGATGATTTTGTTTGGCAAGATCAATACATTGTCATTATATTTGTTCTTTTATCATATTTTTTGTGACTTATTTCCCCTTAAATAGTTGGAGTTACGGTGTGACTGTTTTGATACTTATGTAATGATTATAAGTTCTATTGTAGATACGTATAAATTCTCTTGTCTAAGTTCTATGCTAGATATTTCTGTAATGATTATAAATGGTTTTATTCACTTTTTTCTCTATAGTGATGAAACAATCAGTGATAAGTTAAATGCATGTATGCAAATAATCATATACAAGCTCCTTTTGTCTGTGTGATTGGTGGTGGTATTAACTTTTTTTTTTTTTGGTTCATCCACCAGGGTACTGATGCACTATCCATGCTACTTGGGGAAAATGTCAGTGGTTGCCAATATTGTATTGTAAGTAAGATGGCTTTTCTTATGAATCTTCATCCACTCTATACCTTTTTAATTCTAGAGATCTGTTTTGTGTTATAACTAGCCAAATCCACGCCGTTGGTATCCAGCAATGAAGTTTAAAGTCTCATCGAACGATCTCTTTAAAAAAACTACAATTGTAGTTGAAGTAATTGAAAAGCCAAAAAGGTACCTAAACAGAAGTTTCAGGGCAGTGTTACCAGATGACTATTGGGATTTTATTCCGAAGGATGAGCAACAAGATGAAAATTCTATAAGACCTAACAGAAGAGTTCTGACTCATGCTCAAGTAAGATTATCTTAATGTGTACACATATCTGTTGAGCATACTTTTTTTCTTCTTCTGAATAACGGGCATGTTCATTTTACCCGCAATGGATCCCAATTTAACGGGTTTGTGTGTGCTTATTCACGTGGTTATGTGCTTTTCGAATAGGAATCCATTTTCTGAGATATCCTTACTTGTTTTGTGAAAGATTCCCGTGAAAGGGTTCATTCATTCCTATGTCCTGCTTAGCAGACCTTGTTTTGTTGTTATGAGAATTCTTAATTCATTAGTTGCAGGGAGGGACTTGTATCACCACAACCACGATAGTCGTATGTAGCAGTATTTCATTAAATGTTTTTCCTTGAAACAAAGATTACTTTTTATTAAATTGGTTGAGTTTGGAATTATCATGTCTATTTGCACAGATCTTTTTCTTCGTATATTAGGGTATTACCAGCGATAGAACTTTCATTTTAGATGGCTTCATGTTGTTATGAGGGCATACAGATTGCTGGAATGAACTGGACCACAGGGAACTGCATGTTTGTTGCATGTATGCCCAAAGAAATAGCCATATTCTGATTACACAATTAAAGTTGATTTCTACCAAAAATATCACAATTGTAAATCACTGAATGCAATGTTTTAGATTTTATTATTGTTTCTTTCTGTTATACCCTTAACATGTTTTAAGGCAATGCCATTTTCATCATTGATGCATTATTGTTGGCGTCTAATATCTGTTGGTATACTAGTAAAATTTAATGTTTAGGAAATACATGTAAAATTAAAGATATTGTGTCTCTACCCTTCCATCATTGTTACTGATAGTATGTATCCTGTACCCTATCCACAGTGTAAAATATATATACCTACGTATATTTGGTATATTGAATTACATGTTTATTATATATAGTTTGCAATGTACATATGGAAATTACTTTGGCTGTTTGTGGGAGGTTCATGGTATGCTTATCAATTTTCTCCTTAAATGCTTTCTTTTCATTCAATGTAAAAGATCTTTATTTTCAGAATAAGTGAAGTGATTATTTATCTATTCTTATGATAGTGACACACTTTACTTTCCATTTATGTGTGTAAGCGCTACTTTACTTTACATTTCTCATTGTAATATGATGGCTTATGATACCCACTTTTGTTGTTCAGGTTCATTATTTACTGAAAGATGTTGACCCACAGTTCATTAAGAAATTTGTTCCGAGACCAGATTTGCTTTTCATCAGCTGTTTCCCTGTAACACCCAATTCTCATCGCGTGACAGAGGTTATGCATGCCTTTTCTGGTGGACAGCATTTGGTGTTTGTGAGTATTTTCTCTAATTCTTTTGCACAATATTTTAGACACGTGTAGACTATATTTCTCTCTTTATTTTTTTCGGGTTGGTGTACTAATTCTTGGTTGTAGGATGACCGCACCAGGGCCTATAAGAAGTTGGTTGATTTCCGAGGGAAATCAAACGAGCTGGGATCTTATGTTGTAGACTGTTTAAAAGTTTCTAAGGCAAGCTATGGAGCCTTCTTTTTTGTATTTAATACATTTGGAAATTCTTTTATTTTGTTTGTCTCATGGTTATACTTTCAAAATGCAGCTTGGCCCAGACAATTCATCAGTTAAAGAATCTGTTTTTACCCAGCAAATTAAGATTAAAGATACTGCAACTCAGTCGGCTGGCTTGCGATGGATTAAAGATGTTGTTCTTGGGAAGCGGTCTGACCACTGTTTCCGCATGGTTGTCACTGGCAATCCCAATTTAAAGCTCACTGAAATTGGTATACCTTGTCATATTGCTGAAAGGTTGCAAGTTTCTGAAAATCTGAACTCGTGGAATTGGGAAAAGTTAAATGCTTGCTGTGATCTACGCATTCTTGAGAAAGGAGAGATATTTGTTCGCAGAAAAGGTTCTTTGGTTCGTTTACGCCGTACTGATGATCTGCAGATTGCAGACACTATATATAGGCCTCTAAATGATGGAGATATTTTGCTGATAAATAGGCCTCCCTCCATACATCAACATTCTTTGGTTGCATTATCTGCTAAGATCCTTCCAGTAACTTCTGTTGTTTGTATCAATCCACTCTGTTGTTCACCATTTCGAGGTGATTTTGACGGGGACTGTTTTCACGGCTATGTTCCACAATCAATTGACGCCAGAGTGGAGTTGTCTGAGCTAGTTGCTTTAGAGAGGCAGCTAACTAATAGACAGAGTGGTAGGAATCTTCTCTCACTTAATCAAGATAGCTTAATTGCAGTTAATCTACTCATGGGGGATGGGGTTTTCTTAAACCATTTTCAAATGCAGCAGCTGCAGATGTTTTGTGATCATCGGTTACTGCCGCCGGCAATCATCAAAGCTCCTTCACGTGATAGTTGTTTCTGGACTGGGAAGCAACTATTCAGCACTCTCCTCCCTCAAACATTCAATTATGACTATCCAAAGAACGGTGTGTGTATCCGTGATGGGGAGGTCATTTCTTCCTCTGAGGGAATTGATTGGCTTCGAGCTGGCGGAAACATTTTTCAAAGTATTGTGGAACATTTTCGGGATAATACTTTGGACTTCTTATATACTGCACAGGAGCTTCTTTGCGAGTGGTTGTCAATGAGGGGCTTGAGTGTTTCACTCTCAGACTTGTACCTCTCATCAGATTCTAATTCACGGGAGAATATGATGGATGATATTTTTTATGGTTTGTGTGAAGCAGAGCAAACATGCAACTTTAAACAGTTGATGGTTGATTCAAGTCGGGATTTTCTTGCCAGCAGTGATGAAGATAAGCTAAATACTTTGTCTTCTGAAGTAGAATTCCTAAGTTATGAGAAACAGAAGTCAGCTGCACTAAGTCAAGCTTCTGTTGATGCTTTTAAGCAAGTTTTTCGGGATATTCAGAGTTTAGTCTTCAAACATGCAAGGAAGGACAATTCTTTTATGGCAATGTTCAAGGCTGGAAGCAAGGGTAACCTATTGAGAATAGTTCAGCATAGCATGTGTCTTGGCCTTCAACATTCATTGGTTCCATTATCATTTAGAATCCCACATGAGCTCTCTTGTTCTGCATGGAACAAACAGAAGGCGCGAGATACTAGTGAATGTGCTCGGACTTTCATCCCTTATGCAGTGGTTAAAAATTCGTTTCTCTCGGGCTTAAATCCATTAGAGTGCTTTGTCCATTCAGTAACCAATAGAGATAGTTCTTTCAGTGACAATGCCGAGCTTCCTGGGACATTGAACCGTAAGCTTATGTTTTTCATGCGTGATTTGTACACTGCCTATGATGGTACGGTGAGAAATACATATGGAAATCAACTTGTTCAGTTCTCGTACCGTATGGATGATGGTGCATCTACTTCAAATGGTAGCGCTCATGGCTCATTTGATGAAAATTTATGTGCTTTTGATGATATGGTGGGCCAACCGGCAGGTACACAGTGTGCTAGTGCCATTTCTGAGGCTGCATATAGTGCTCTCGATCAACCAATTAGTGTACTTGAAAGTTCACCATTGTTAAATTTAAAGGTACTATCTCTTCCATGTGTGTAGACATGCTTATGTATGTACATACTGTTCTGTTCTTTGAGTACCTAACACTTTTTTATCCATCTGATTTGGTCACACAGAGTGTACTTGAGTGTGGCTCGAAAAAACGAGGTCAACGAACTGTGTCACTATTTTTGTCCAAGAAACTTGGAAAACGGAGGCATGGATTTGAGTATGGGGCCTTGGAAGTTAAGAATCATTTGGAGAGATTACTCTTTTCAGACATTGTTTCTACTTTCATGATAATGTGAGTTTTTATGTATTTTTTCTTTACCTTTTCCTTTCCTATTTCTGTATTTACATTCATCATAATGATAGTGTTTCTGTATTAGCTTCTCTCCCCGGACTAGCCAGACGCATGTCAGTCCATGGGTTTGCCATTTTCATGTGTGCAAGGTAGTGTAATCTAGAAATGTATATACTGTCTGTTTATTCTAGTCCCACCCTATGTCATGAATTTGTTTGCTTTCAGGAAATTGTGAAAAGGAGAAGACTGAAAGTACATTCTATAATTGACGCTCTTCGCAAGAAGTTGAACTCCACCAGATTGGAATCAAGAACCATTCTCCCCGATTGCTATATAACGAGCTTGTAAGTTTGATCGTGGGCTTTGTTGTCTCTTAGAGTCGCATGGGATTTATATGCTCTGTTTATGTATAATATTTTCTGTTTTTGTCCTTTAATATATGTTTGCTTTTGAGTGCTTAACTTTTAAGTATTAATATCATGTATGCAGCAAGAGCTCACCCACTCACATGCTACGTTACTTTTTAATATCTTTGTTGAAGTGGGTAATAAATTTCCCACATCGGATAAATAAAAGATTAAGATGCTACGTATAATGGCTCAAGTGAAACCCTACTAACAAGGTTGACCTTTTAGTAGTGGAAGCCCAAGCCATCATATGAAGCCCATTATCAAATTTAACAATCTCTAAAGTTCTCATTTAGGAATCATTTTGCATTCTTATTTGAAAGTTAAAAGCTTTCAGATACCTACTGATTGTGATCACTCGCCCTGCAGAACATGTCAGTTTTTGAAATTTGTGAATTTTATATCATGTGTGGAATGTGAATTCTTAGACAATCCTGAAGCTTTATTCTATGTGAAAACATGCATTCATATGCTTACCGAGGAAAATGGAACTTTAATCTTTTTCTTTTCTGTTTCAATTTTTTTAATGGCAGGGATTGTTATGATGATAACATGCAGAAGGATGATAATGATACAATTTGCATCACCGTTGAAATAGTTGAGAACTCCAAGAATTCTTCCTTGCCATTGGAAGCAGTTCGAGACTATGTGATACCTTTCTTTCTTGGGATAGTTATAAAAGGTCTTTCTTGTATTACCTCTTTAATCCCCTATATACTGTTTAAAAACTTTATGTTGGAAATGATAGAGAACTAATGACCAATTATACATGTATATTATTCTATTGAATTGTTATAAAAAAAGATTGGAACTCAACATCATAAAAACATGCCTGATGTGTTGTGGGTGAATTTTCTCTAGGATTCTGGGAGATCAAGAAGGTGGACATTTTGTGGAAAGATCTTCCAAACCAACCAAAACATCGTTTTGGTTCAATGGGTGAATTATACTTGCGGATTACAATGTCAGGCGAATGCAATAAAACAAGATATTGGAGTGCACTTATGAATAATTGTCTCCGGATAACGGAGATGATTGATTGGACACGTAGTCATCCAGATAACGTTAATGATTTCTGTTCTGCCTATGGAATAGGTGCTGGATGGAAATACTTTCTCAATGTGTGTTCTCTTCACTACTCTTCTTCCTTTCTTTGGCTTGGTTATTTTATATTTTTATTGAGCTGCATTAAGATATTCTGGTGCATAATTTCTAACTGATCCAATCACAGAGTCTTGATTCAGCCGTGTCGGACATTGGAAAGAGTATACTTCCTCAACATTTGCTGCTTCTTGCAAATTGCCTATCAACCACAGGGGAGTTTGTTGGCTTAAATGCAAAAGGAATATCACGACAAAAAGAGCATGCATCTGTTTCTTCGCCCTTTATGCAAGCTTGCTTTTCTGTCAGTTCTCATCAATATTTTGCTTAATCATTGACGTTTCAGTGGTTTATCATATGACCATGTAATTCATATTTCTGTTTCGGAATTGTTGCAGACTCCTGGACAGTCTTTTATCAAAGCTGCCAAGTCTCAAATTGTGGACGATCTTCAGGGGAGTCTAGATGCATTGGCATGGGGAAAGGTTCCTCCTATTGGAACTGGTGGACAATTCGATATTATATATTCTGGAAAGGTAGCTTTCGCTTGTTGAATTTATTTTATTGATGAGAATAACTTGTTATAAGTAGTACAAGAGAGACTCCTTTATATAGGAGATTTAGACTAGAAATAAGAAATAAGGTAGAAGGAAATTAACTAAACTTTCCTAAAGACAATATATTTCCTAATATCACTAACACCTTTCCTAATTCTACTAAACCTGGAATTGAATCTCCACACGGTTTATTTTTTATTTATTTGCTCATGGTTTCGAAGTAATGAAATCTAATAATCAACCAAGCCTTAAAAAGTCTAAGTTTAGGAGTGACCGAAAAACAATAGGAGACTGGATGAGATATTTTGGGAAGAGTTGCATAGTGAAAGGGTAGTAACATGGTTCAATATTAGATTCCTTAGTTTGGGTTCCAAAGAGGTAGTAATGTTTCAAAACAGTACTCATTTAAAATTTCCATCACGACATGCACATTTTATGAAGTACGAAAAATCAGAAATTCAGCTGAAGACGTTTTGCTACACCATCAACTTCCCTCCACCATCTGGTCAATGTTGGCTAACTTGTCCGCCACCCTATTACATTCTCGATACGCATGACCAATGCTCACCTGCCAGCCCCTTCCAAGAAGCTCAAAAACTTCATTTTGAAATGCTAAATGTCAACTGAAATTCCTCATTCTTCGATGAATTTCATGTACTGTTGGATGCATTTAGTGTTTTGATTCAGTGTCATCCTGTCTTTTTGTTTCTTTTTTTCCTTCCATTCATTCATATCTGTTTCGTTCTTTCACTCATATCTTACTATTTCCGTGGATTGTATTTGTATTTGTAGTTAATTACAAATTGTATAAAATACTAAATCTTGCTCTAAGATGTGTCAAATTTTACGGTTTTCTTTTAGTGATTTATTGATTTTACTGTACTTTCTTCTTGCATGACTGAAGTGTGCTACATTAAAATTGTCTAATCCTCTCTATTCCGTTGTCATTGATTAGGGGCATGAAATCGCTAATCCTGTGGACATCTATAATGTGTTGGGTAGTCAACCTTATAAGCAGAATATAAACTTTGGAGTACCTAATTCTTGGAAGAAAGTGCCTGAAAAAGGCGGTTCTAAATTTGACTATACAAATGGTGGTTCTGCAAAAGGGCTCGAAAAATTGGGAAGTATATCAAATGCCTTGTTAAGAAATTCTGTGACATTGAATGACATTCAAAAGTTGGGGCAAGCATTAAGGTCTATATTACACAAGTAAGTTATTCTCTCAATGATCTTGTTTTCTCCTTTATTTTTGTCCACCTTGTTGCTTCCTATTACTAACGTTGCCTTTGTAACCCCGAGTTCTGCACACGTTATTGAAGGGCATTTTCCCTCGGATTGGCTTCCCTTTCCTAATTGCTCTTAGGCATTCAAAAAATCTCTCATAGGCTTACTAATTACTTGATTGTTGGCGGGTCTCCTTGTATTGTTGTCCCGGAAAGGGGACTCGATGATTTTTTGTTTGCTGGAACCAGAGGTCAAAATTTTCGTAGACTGGGTCATGATGAATTTCTTCACACATTGCTACTGTGACTCTTTAGTTGGAAATGCCTGACTAATTTGCGTTGAAATATGATATATATAGTAAATCCTTAAATTTGCCCATGCGTATTACTACCTCCGTTTCAAAATAAATGTCGTTTCAAGGTCATTCATACATATTAAGAATTCAAATGAAATGTCCAAACTAACATTATTTAATTATTCACTTTTCTTGTTGGATAGGGAAATGTGAGTAATCATTAACACGCTTGTAAATGATGAAAATGGGTACAATTGGAAAGTATTGTGTAGTTTTACATTGAAATTGTAGAATGACACTTATTTTGAATTAGAGGTAGTATTAGATTAACTATGACATGATATAGCAGGTTCACGATTAAGCCATTGTGTACACAGTTCTCGATCTGCATGTCCAAAGAGTATTAGTGATTTGACATTAGTTCACACGAGTGATCCATTTTTAATTACTAATTTGTTCTGTTTGGATTGCCAAAATGACCTACGTATTAACTCATTTCTCGTGCCTTTTGCTCTAAAGGTACCCCATCGATCAGAAATTAAGTGAAGGGGACAAGTCTACCTTGATGAAGGCATTATACTTTCACCCTCGAAAAGATGAGAAGATTGGCGCTGGAGCAGCAAACATTAAGGTACGTCAAAAAAGGAAAATGATTTGGTCTGATTGCGCCTTTGTCTTCAGAATGAATTTAAATAGCGTTTGGATTATGAACTTTGTTCATGAACGAAAATCAAGAACGAGATTCTGAATTCGTTGAATTGGTGCATTTGATAAATTTACTGTTGATAGAATGTATTTGACAGACACGACTTTGGCTTGTGCTAGCCCAAAAATGCTCTTTGTATTCCTTAAAATTATTAACAACTCTCATAAATAACATTTTTCAATCTTATTGTAGATTGATTTTATCGTGTCTGATGATTTTTTTTTCCCGGTTTTCCAGGTTGGATATCATTCTGAATTCAAAAACTCTCGCTGCTTTATTCTGGAGAGAGCAGATGGCACCGACGAAGACTTCTCGTATCACAAATGTCTCCTCAGCGCTATTGAGATCATCGCCCCGAGAAGAGCAAAGAGCTACCAATCGAAATATCTACAGCACGTTGCTTAGTCAAAGCAACGTCTCGTGCATGTACATAACCCGGTTTGTCTTCTAAAGATTGAAGCTCGTCATAACCCGGTTTGTCTTCTAAAGATTGAACTGGAAATAGTCAAATAGCTCTGTAGGTCCTGTAGGATATGAACTTTCGTGTTTCCGAAGAAGTCAGTAGTAGCATCATTTCTCATTTCAGCATAACATAGTTTTGTGGCTTTATTATTGACCTTCCCGGATCCATAGCCTCTCTTCCCGAGCAGAGTCTTGCACGGGAAGAGAGGCTTAGACCGTTAGACAAACAGATTAGCAACTTTTCTTTATATAATATGGAGCAGTCCCTTTGGCAAGCTTCTTTTTGCTTCTTCTACTGGATCTTTCTTTGCCTTCCCGACGCATTTAGGCAAAAAGACCTAGTGGAAGCAGCAACGAAAAGCTTGTCTCTGGTACATTTCGTTTTCGCGGTGAGTCTTTCCAATATTTATATGCATATAACATAACTGTGTTGGTATGTTGATCTTCACAGCCTCTTTTTCTGCAGAATTTCGTTGCATTTCAAGCGCTTAAAGTATTAGCAAGTTCGGTCACTTTGCTTTAAGTCAGTATGGTTACGGGTAGAGCTGGCAAATGGGCCGATCACCAGCCCGTAAACCGGTATTATTGAGTCGGGTTTGGTCATAAGTGTCTTGTGTGCCGCGCATGCACATGAAAGGTTTTGGCTTGCGGCCTATTTTAGTTGCAAAATGAGTCTTCACAAACCCGACTTAAATAGGGGTCTTGTTTGTAAGCATATCAAGGTTTTTTGGGCGGGCATTCGTGCTAAATGTTATTGGATGGAGGTTCGGTTAGATATATCCTTTGATCTGCGTGAATGACTACATAATACACTGAATTGTGCAGGTTGCCTATCCGACCTGACTCGAAAGTTGGTCAGAACGGGTTAGGGTTGGGCAAAATTAAGTTCGGGTCCAGCTCTACTTGAAAAACTAACTAGGTTTATAATATGCAAGTCGACCAAACCTTGACTTCAAACGGGTTTGGTCCCGAATGTTCGACGTGATGAATCGTTATATATTACTTTTTACGTATAAATGTCTTGTTTGTTTTGTATTTTTGTCTTAAAATGAGTGTACTCTCTCTTTTTAAGGAAGTCAGTTAGAGCATGAATTACCAATAACACTCCTATAATAACTTAGTATCCATTGAGTTTGTTAAAGCACATGTTTATGGGGATTCAAAATAATTGTACAACCCTAACTGATTTTTTCTTAATTATTCTTAAAATAGAAAGGTGGACACTCATTTTAAGACGGAGGGAGTACTAATTTCTGCAAATAAGTGTCAATAGATATTTGTGATGAGAATAATACTGATATGTCACAACAACTAAATATGGGTTGCTAATACAAACATTAAGTCGGGCAATTGGTTGATTTCAACTAATTCTTTGAGGTTTCATGTTCGAGATTCGATGTTTGTATGCTTGTTGATAAAAAGAAATAGGGGTAATTACACATGACCACCATGTACTTTACTCGTTTTGCACATGTATACCCTAAACTTTTTTTAAAATTTTTTTAGCTGCCCTGTACT
>JAYMTK010001378.1:0-16584 GCA_036897405.1 Pelargonium myrrhifolium | reverse complement strand
TTCATTTTTGTCTTTTGCTGATTATCCTAGAGACTCGTCGACCGCATTGGTGGCCAACGATGCTGATCAGCATCCCTATTCAAGTCCTGTAAAGAGTCCCGGATGGTTCCTATTTGGAGGTAATTAATTGCGTAGATAAGGTGTTCGATGAAATGTAGCTATGAAGTAATCAACTCTTTATATGCTCTTTTTGAATGTTTCAAACATTTAAGGACAATTAACAATGTACCTTATGTTGTTCCAGAGTCATATAGGAGAAGGGTTTTCTTCAATTATGAGAAACGCATTAGGATCCAAAGTCCACCAGAGAAGGTATAAAATCCTTTAAAAGATTTTGATCTGTGGATGTATATTAGCATTGCAATTGGCATGTTGGGAAATCCTGAAAAGCTATTGTAATTACATATTGAAGATTATACATGAGTACATATTTTGATGCATTGCAATGTAATTCTTGAGACATAATTATGGGGTGGCTGAGAGGGTTAGGAATTATGTCTAATGCTGGTAATAAATGGTGGCTTAATTTGTTTTCCTTTCAGATTTTCGCGTACTTCGCATCCCTTAAAACTCCAGAGGGAGATGTTTATATGAGACCTGCAGACTTGATGAGAGCAGTTGTCCCTGTATTTCCACCATCTGAATCAGACCGTGTGAGAGAGGGATTTCTGAGAGGGGAACGAGTTCCTAGCGAGTTGCATTGTCCTCCTTCCAAATTTTTTATGCTTTTCGATACAAACAATGATGGACTTATATCTTTTGCAGAGTGAGTGTCATTTCTCTCTTTAACCTTACTAGAAATTTTATGAACCCACAATCTAAAGATCATGTCTTTAACAGTCTTTGAAATTTACAATACCAGGTACATATTTTTTGTTACACTTCTCAGCATTCCTGAATCAAGCTTCTCTGTGGCATTTAAAATGTTTGACCTCGACAATAATGGGTGGGTAATTTGTCCATCCATCATATGCCAAAAGTACTTTGTTCAATGACTGTATTAGCTGTTAGTAAGATAATGACATAATGTATAGCATACAGATTACATATAGTTCTGTATATCCCTCTGTTTTGTGACATTGAAGCATTGCCATTTATACTAATAGATGCTACTACTTCCTCATCACTTACGGGTTTGTATATATATTGAACTTATTATCTAAATTCAATTCAATAGAGAGATAGACAGGGAGGAGTTCAAAAAAGTGATGGCTTTGATGCGAGCACAAAATAGACAAGGGGTTCAACACAGGGATGGACGGCGGCTGGGGCTTAAGGTTGCAAATTCTGTAGAAGATGCAGGCCTGCTGGAATACTTTTTTGGGAATGATGGCAAAGCCTGTCTAAAACATGAAAGATTTGTCCAATTTTTGAGAGACTTGCATGAGGAAGTATGTGGTTGTCTCTCCTCTCTCCTTCACACACACAAACACACTAATAGGCTTCTGTTTTCATTCTACAATCTACTTGTGTCTAGCAATAATAAACTAGTTTCATGGTTTCATGTATATGATGCATGTTAGTTCAGCCAAGAAATTTAGTTGCAGTTCTCGGACATTGAAACTCTATGTTCAAATTTTACAGATATTGCTTCTGGAGTTTACCCATTACGACTACAACTCACGAGGAACCATATCAGCTAAAGACTTTGCCTTGTCATTAGTTGCATCTGCTGATGTGAAACACATTAGCAAATTCCTTGATCGGGTTGAGCAAATAGACGATGAACCACAGATTAGAGACAAGCGCATCACATTTAAGGAATTCAAAGATTTTGCAGAGCTACGAAAGAAACTGCAATCTCTGTCTCTGGCCATTTTCAGTTATGGAAAAATGAATGGATTGTTGACAAAGAGTGATTTCCAGAGAGCTGCATCCCATGTATGTACTAATCCCCACAAATTCATTCTTAATTCTTTTAACTTGTCAATAGTTTCAAGTATTAATGGTGTGGTTTTCTTTATACAAGGTATGTGGTGTTACTATCACAGACAGTGTTGTTGACATAATATATCACGTGTTTGATTCAAATCGCGATGGAAATCTAAGCTCAGAGGAGTTTGTAGGAGTTCTGCAACATCGGGAAAGCGATGCCTTGCAAACTAGGCAGCCGGGGCTCAAGGGTTTGGTATCTTGCTGGGTGAATTGTACAACTAAGTGCTCTTCTTCGAAGCTGCTCTTTTAATTTATCTGTCAGTAATATTTGAAACTTAGTAAGCATATAAATCTTGATGCCACTGATTACATGTTTGATCGGAGAATGGAAAGTGGTGTATTATTTAGTACAGTTGGGGATGAAGGATGTGCTCGGGATGTTCACGAGGTTCATGATTAAGGTAAACAAACATAAACTAATTGTTTTACTGACATGATCTTTATCAGCTAGATGCTTATAATCTGTTACTAACTTAGTTTATTGTGTACTTATTTGCAGATATGTGTTACGGATTGCGGGTTGGTAGAGTCTTAGAGATTCTTTTCGTTTTTTTGATCTTTTCCATTGAAAATTGAAACCATACTTGAGATTGCAATATGTACACCACGACAGTTCTTATTTGTTGCAATTCAAAATGTACATCTTTGTTATTTATGTCAATATATGTAAGTACTTCATCTGTGTACATTATTTAATAAATAAAATAATTGATTTACTGGAAGAAAGAATAGTCTGATGCCAATATGGTAATGTGTGCATTAACAATGTGTAGTTAGGCCTTGTGTTGAACCATTCAAGATTTGCAAATAGTTCAACATTACAGATGAGAGGGCAACAATTAAAGTCTTGGCGTGTGAGACTAATATCATGGATTTATGCATGAACAGAGAAGAAGAAAAATCAAAGCCACCTCCTTCAGTCTAGTAGGTAAAGGTCTTCTCAGTTATTACAATGACAAGCACTAATGTGAAACAGAATCAAGATAGATGATATTGATATTGAGAGCAGATGGTGGTTTATTTCCAAGAAGAAAAATATAGCAGAGAGAGTTGAGAGATGGGGGTGAAGCTCATCAAGTGGTGTTTGGTTTTACTTTTGCTAGATGGGTTGTGCTGTTATAAGTACTGTTGTGGTTGCTTGGAGGAAGAGAGGATTGGTTTGTTGGAACTGAAAGCATCCATCAACTACCTAACTGGCTCTACCCTGCCATCCTGGGTGGTTTCTGGACAGCCTGAAGATTGTTGCGAGTGGAAAGGGGTCCAATGCAACTCCACTACAGGCCGCGTCATCGGCCTCTTCCTTAATCAAACAAGGATTTCTTATTCAATCCCAAGGTTCAGTAAATGGTATCTGAATGCTTCTCTGTTTCTTCCCTTTGAACACCTCCGGAGTCTTAACTTGGATGACAACTTGATGGCCTGCTGTGTTGACAATGGAGGTAGTTATTTGTTCTTCTCATATTATATCATACACAGTGGCTTCACTTGAATGCAACTATTTTTGTTGATGAGTGTTCCATTGTTCGTCCATTTGCTGCAGGTTTCGAAACACTATGGTCAAGATTGACCCATCTGGAGTTTCTTGATTTAGGTGCGAGTGAGGACCTCAATGGTACCATTATATCCTCTCTTACTGGGTTTTCATCTCTGAAAACCTTGCACACCTGTCATCTATGCAATTTGAATCAGTTACCACTAGAATAATTCAAGGTAATAGTAATTATACATGTTCAAATTCCAAGCCTTCTTCTTCTAGCTTTTTATGGTGTAATACTTTATGATGGATACATACTTGTTTTCACAACTTGGCAGAATTGAATCAGATCACCAGTTTGAAGGAGTTGGTTTTGAACTACAACAAATTCCAAAGTTTTGGATCTGCCCAAGGTACTTCATTGTTGTTTTGGGGCATCTTTAATATGTATTCAATTCTGCACAAAAAAACAAAAAAAAAAGGTGAGTGATATTGAGATGTAAATCACATGCATGCATGCAGGAGGTGGAGAAAGGCTCAGGTTGAGAAATCTGGAGATTCTTGATTTGAGCAATAATCAACTGAATAACAGTGTCCTGTCATCCCTTCGAGAACTTTGGTCTCTCAAGGCTCTGTATTTAAGACACAACAAACTGGAAGGATCAGTTCCTGGCGAAGGTTAGGTGTTAGAGCAACAGCTCAAGCTTATTTCCTCATCAGATGTTTCAATTCATATACTCATATATATTGTTTCATGCATCTCTGCCCAGATTTATACGCTTTGAAGAGCTTACAAGAACTTGATATAAGTGAAAATAATGTTGACAATTTCTCGGCTCCACAAGGTATATAAACTAAATCCATTTCAAATAGTACTGTAATATATATGACATGACAGCCAATTGATCATAGAACTATGTCCTCTCCATCTTCGCAGGCATCAAAACCTCAAGCAAGCTCCGAGTCCTACACCTTGATAATATCCCATCCAATAGCACCAACCTTTTGCCGTCTTTGGGAGCTTTCATTTCCCTCCACACCCTTTATCTCAAGCAATACAATTTGCAAGGAATAGTAACTTCTCAAACTGGTAAGTTAGATCTAATCAATGAGTGGCACAACTCAATTTACAATGCTTTTGATTGGCTTCATTTATTTCTGAACCTGCCTTGTAAAAGGGAGTGGTCATTTGTTTTGAAACAAAATTTTACAAAAATGATGAGTTTAAGTGAGGAGTCTTGTGCAATTTTCCCTCAAATCACTACTTATCATGCATCTTTCGGTTATGTTCATATGATTATGATCCCCTTGGAATTCACCTAGACTTGCAGAATTTGAGCAAGATCGAAGAGTTGTTCTTGGATCAAGCTTCTCTTGCCGAGAATTTTCTGGAAAGCATTGGGGCAATGACTTCTCTTAAAGTTCTCTCTTTGCGTGCCTGCAATCTCAATGGCACATTGCCTCCTGAAGGTTTGTTATGACCCTCTGATTCCTTCTATTCAATCTGCGTCTGAACACAAACAACCCAATTTATTGATTTCTTTTTCAGGTTTTTGTAAACTGAAGAACCTTGAGGAGCTAGATCTCAGTCGAAACAATTTCGAAGGAATGCTTCCTTCTTGTTTAGGAAACTTATCCTCTCTTCGAGTCTTGGACATTGAGGGCAATCAGTTCCATGGGAATATAGCCTCATCCCCTCTTGCAAATCTTCATTCCCTTGAATACCTTTCTATTTCAGACAACATGTTCCAACTCCCAGATTCATTCGAGTCATTTGCTAACCACTCAAACCTCAAGGTCTTCTTCGGCGACAGCAATGAATTAGTGGGAGAAAGTAATGAAGCATTTGCTTCAAGCTTCCAGCCAAGGGTTTTTAGTCTGTCAAACTGTACCTCAAAGAGCAAGGATTTGATCACAAAACTTCCCTACTTCCTCTTCCACCAACATGATTTGAGAATACTTGATCTGTCCTTCAACAACTTTGGCGGATTGTTTCCAGTCTGGTTGTTTCACAACAATACGAGATTGAAAGCAATTTACCTCAGACAAAACCGCTACATGGGGTCTCTACAGTTGCCATCGCATCCTAATCCTTACATTACAATGCTAGATTTGTCCAACATGAAAATCCCAGGTCTAATTCCAGCCAACTTCAGCTCACTCTTTCCGAATGTGGAAAGATTGAACATGTCAACTAATGCGTTTGAAGGTGAAATCCCTCCATCTTTTGGCAATCTTAAGTCTTTACAGGTTTTAGACTTGTCCAGCAACAAATTATCTGGGACATTGCCGGGTTCGTTGGCCACAGGTTGCTTCTCATTATGGTTTCTCAAGTTATCCGATAACAATTTGAAAGGTGAAATCTCTCCAGCGAGCCTGAACTTTGTTGACTTGTTATATCTTTATATGGCCAACAACAACTTTGTGGGGAACATATCAGATAGCCCATCCTTAACCCGTCTTTGTGTATTGGATCTTAGTAATAATCATTTGTCCGGTAACCTTCCACGATCCATGATGCGTATGCAAGGACTTTCCTTGTCCAACAATCACTTTGATGGTCCTATTCCACCAGAATTTTGTCAATTTGAGGACCTTGAGTATTTGGACTTATCAGAGAACAATCTTTCTGGCTCCATACCATCTTGTCTTGGTTCTCAATATCTGATCCATGTCTATCTCAATAAAAATAAACTCAGTGGTCCATTGACTGATGCATTTTACGACAGCATTCTTTTGGTCACATTAGATCTGAGTGACAACAACTTGACCGGCACAATTCCGCCTAGGTTAAGCAGATCTCCTTTTTTGAGTGTTGTCCTGCTGAGAGCTAACCATTTTGGAGGCCATATTCCCATTCAACTGTGCCAGCTGCCTATGTTAAGCCTTGTAGATCTGTCAGGCAATGATCTTTCTGGTTCCATACCTCCTTGCTTCAGTAACATAACTTTCAAGCCCACGAAGCTGAAAACAAATATATATAATCTTGTTGATTCTATGTACAGTATCAAATCAGAAACAGCATTTGAATACATAGGGAACACAAAGTTACAAGGAAGAGATAATTTCTTTGGTTTTACTGATGCAAGAAATGCTTATTTCTTTGTGTGCATTGATCTTGTGGAGCAGGTGGAGTTTAGAACGAAGACGAGGTTAGATTCTTATATGCGATTGAACCTGAATTTGATGTCAGGAATCGACCTGTCTTGCAACAAATTAACTGGTGAAATACCATCTGATATGGGGAACTTAAGTCTGATCTACGCACTCAACCTGTCACACAACAATCTGATTGGATCAATCCCCACAACATTCTCAAAGCTAAGACAGATTGAGAGTTTGGATCTTTCATACAACAACTTGGAGGGAAGCATCCCAACTGAACTCACTAATTTGAGCTTTTTGGCGATCTTCAGTGTGGCACACAACAATTTGTCTGGTCCCGTACCAGACAGAACTGGTCAGTTTGCTACCTTTGAGGATAGCAGTTACGAGGGCAATCCTTTTCTTTGTGGACTTCCATTGCACAACAGTTGCAGCAAAACACCAGACATACCTACTGTTGAAGAGCAAGAACAGGGCGGTTGTATTGACATAAATGTGTTCTATGTGAGTTTTGTGGTGAATTACATGGCCGTGTTGCTGGGAATAGCAGCAGTTCTCTACATAAATCCTAATTGGAGAAGGGCATGGTTTTACTTGGTTGAAAAGTGTATCAACACTTGCAACTGTTTTGCTTTGGACATTTTCTCCAAGCTGTTCAGTTTCAGAAATGTGTAGCATTGTGTTTAGATGGTTATGTATAAGTGTGCCTTGTTTTGAAGCTAAAAACTTGAAACAGTAGATCTCCCTCCTATATCTGTGCTGTGGAGACTTATGATCAGATTATTATTTTCCGTTGGTGCAGTTGGTCGATGAAATTAGTTACATTTGTATAAGATACAATCTTCTGCAACTAATATGTAATTGTAGTTTGCATTTACTTCCTATGCCGACATTTTTATGGTTTTCATGTTGATAGCAAGTTTATTATGAAAATTAATTTCTTGTACACTTTTTGCAGACTCAGTTATGGAGTGCAGGTTCTCAGGGAGCTAGCTGTTGATCAAAACCATATATACAAATAATTACAATACAGATGTTATGACAAAGTTGATTGAGTTAAATTGTTTTAGTTGAGTGTCTGTTGGTTTCGCCAAATATAGGATAAATTATCAAATTTGTCCCTAGAAGGAACTAAAAGAAAATAATTTAGCTTCAGGAAAGAACCATGTAACTTAATGTCAAAATTATCTCTGTTGTCAAGTGATGTTAATAACTACAATTTTAAATAATTATCTAGCACATTGTGAACCTATCACACAATAATCCAAATGAATCAATTCCCACTTCCACTCTCAAAGCTAACAGAGATTGAGATTTCAGATCTTTCTATGAAAACTTGTTCAGGATAATTCCTTCTTAGCTAACTAAGCAGACCTCTTCGTCCGTATTGAGTGTAGCACATAACAACTTCTCTGGTTCAATACCAGATATAAAAGCTCAGTTTGGGACCTTCAGTGAAAGCAATTACAACTTACAGTGATATTTGTCTGAGTGAGTTCTTGCTCTTCTCTGTTTTAAATCCCAAGTTTGAATGGATAACAAATCTTTGTTAGCTTAGTAACTTGATAATTAGTTGTTTACAGTAGATGGGTTGTGATCAAGAATTTGACATGTGTGGAAAATTGAATCAATAAATTCTCAAGCTAAACTACAATCAAAACAAGAAGCTATCTCAAATTCAACCAAGTGCACTAACATATATATCATAAAGAGTTCGAACAAAATGAAGAGCAACAACATACAATCATTCGAACAATCATCTTCTTAGGCTTACCTTTGCCAGATGCAAAGCAAGCGCGTCCCTGATTCTCTGCCCGTTCTCATCCATATCTCCTTTGAACGGTTGCAGCTCCTCCTCCTCCCTCATGTACTCAACATTCTCATCCGGCACCAGCTCATTGCTCTTCAACAGAAAATTATGCAACAGACAACCAGTAACAATGACAAAGGGTAGAAACTCAAGACTTTCCTCCTTCCCCTGTCTGGACAGAAGCTGCCACCGAGCTCGAACTCTAGCAAATGCAGTACTAACCAATCTCATACCCCTACTATGTGCAGAATTGAACTCTGTCTTGGAGAAACTCAAGCTATCCTCAGTTCTTTTAGCATATGGTGTCAAAAGCCATGGCAAAAGAGGAAAACAGGAATCACCCAATATGTACTGAGGAATAGAGCTGCCATCCCAGAGCTTATAGGAAGGTCCATTCAACAATTCTTTTGATTCTTCAACACCCAAATACAACTTTGTCTGGTGAAGAATGGTTTCAGGTTGCAATGTACTAGGCCACCCAGCTGACACATCCAAGAACCTTCCTTCAGAGTCCACCAATGCCTGAACCATCACCGACCCATTTTTCCCCAACACCTCACCATCAACCCCAAATCTCCCAAACCCCAAAACTCCACAACAATTGGGCAGCGAAATAAACCCAAACCCCACCAAAATCCTCCCCATATCGGACCGAAACTCGAACAAGTGCCCTAATTTATCGTTCACCAGCTTACAAACCGTATAGAATGCGCGGCACGCGTCGGCCGAGTCGAACCCGAACCGCCGCCCGACCGCCTTGTACGGCGCGCCGTGCGCGAGGCGGTAGAGGGCGGCGGCGAGGGCGAAATAGGGAGGAATTGAGGGAAGCGACGAGTCCAGATCGGAGGAGAGGAGCCTGAGGAGGTGAGTGAACGAGGGTTTGGACATGCGGAAATTGTGGGTCCACCGGGGGTCGTAGTCGTCGCCGGCAGCGACGAGGAAGCGGTGGAACCAGCATTGTTGCTGCGACGGCGGAGGCAATGCCGGACCGGGGAGAGGGTGGGGAGGAATTAGAGACGAAAGGGAGGCGGAGATGGAGGCGAGGAGGGACTCGAAGGTCAGGGTTTGGGAGGGGAGGAGGAGGAGATCGTTTTGGGAGAGGAAGGAGTGGGAGGCGGAGGTGGCTGAGGAGAGAAGAGAGAGAAGGTGTTGGGTCAAGTATTGACGGCGGTTCTGGGATTTGAGTTTGGTGGTGACGGCGACGGTTTTCAGAGCATCCTTCTTTCCTCCGGCGCCGGCGGCCATGTCTGGTGCAGTGCAAATCCAGTAACCAAAATGATAATGATTTTTTTTTTTCTTTTAATTTAAAAGATTGAAGAAATTAAGTATTTTTATTTTTCCACTCGTATTTTTAAAATAGGAAAAAACTGAAAAAAGCATTGGGCTTGACTCAGACCCTCAGAGTCACACCACAATAAGGCCTAAACCCCCAATCAAATCCAGACCTTAATCGTCTAGGAAACCGCCTTCACTAAAGTCCCTTTTTTTAATTTCTGTTTATATATAAACACTAAGCTGCTCTGATCATTCACGTCTTCTTCTCTGTGTACGCTCTTTCCCATGGCGAAACTCAAGATTGCCGGAACATGGTCGGGGGTGCTGGAGGTGGAATTGGAGAATTGGAGCGTAGCCATGTTGCGAGCGGAGGTGGCGAGGCGATCCAGCTGCGGACCGGAGTCGATCAAATTAATATGCGCCGGAAAGTTGTTGAAAGACGGCGATGGCAGCGAGAAGTTGAGTCAACTGGGTGTTAAGAACAATGCTAAAATCCTAGCCAGTCGTGTCTGTGCTGAGGAAGGACAGGCCTTGAAGGTCGAACTCTTGGCCGAGGATGAACGCGCTCGCAGGCTCGCTCGAGTCAAGTGAGTCTTCTTTTCACTATCTCCTGATTGTGTGTGATTCACTTTTACTTTTGTAGAATTTGGTTTCTGGGTTTGGTTGTTTGGATCAGATTATGGGTTTTGGTTGTTTAACATTGCAAGTAATAGTGTTCTTTTGTCGTCTGTTTGTGGTTAGTGTTGTGATTTTGGTGTTGAATTGTATAAGAAAGTTTGTGGTTACTGTTGAAAATTTATGTTGAAGCCAATAATTTTCTAGTGTCTCAAATAATGCAATTTATGTAGCTGCTTCTTATTATTTACTAAATTGTGAATTCCAACTGTTATCCCAACTTTTCTATTTTGTATGCTAATTTATGCTTGCATAAGAGATCATATTGGCAGGGACTGACCACTTAGTTTGGTTACATTAGCAAGTCCCTCGAACCTAGTGTGGCAAAATCACATGGAACTTACTTAATGAAACTTTCATCCAGAATTTTATGGGTCTAGGACTCTAGAGGACCTTATTGGAAATTGGTTTAGATGTATCTCGTACCAACTATGTGGCTTCTATGTACTTATTATTATGGCTTGCCAAACATTACTCCTATTTCAAACTGCAAAATATAAACTGACTGTTGAACCAATCCATGATTGTGCAAAGTACTAAAGGAATAGGCAATGGTTGCCCATCTTCTGATTGTCATATATGTTTTTTTTTTCTTCTTCTTTTGTTAGTTTATGTTGTGAAAGAGAAGACTGCAATGTGCGATGACTGTTTTATTTATTTAGCAGTGAAGCATTGTATTATTTCTTAATGCATTCCCTACTAGAGCAAACTGAGCTATTTTCTGTCCCTAAATTTGATTTCATCTATTGGATTGACAGGGCAGCTGCCACTGCACTTTCCAAGAGGCATGCCGATGGTTCGTTACCTGATGATGATTATAACTTAGAACTTGAAAATCAAAGTGGAAATCAAATACAGCTGGGATCTGAGACTGACAAACGGTAAGATATGGCTTATGAGTATAGAACTCCACATGTGATATTTGTTAATTGCATTTTGCTTGAGCAGTTGATTTCTTTTCATGAGTGATATGAGGTTCTCCAGTTCCATTTGTATATAATATAAGTTTGAACTATTTTTCACAGTGCAATTATGATGGGTCTCATGCTTCACGCAAAAGCAAAGCAACTAATTAGAACGCAGAAGTTTAAAGATGCTTTAGAAGTGCTTGTCATGGGAGAGGTCAGTGGCTGCCTGGCTGATGCTCTTTTATTTTATTTTATTTTCCTTGAATACTAGAAGCGGGTTTCAATGAAGTCATAAATCAAGTTACTTGTCTGCTGCTCCCACAAATAAAACAATCAATGCTACTGTTTCTCCATGATTTTTAATTCAAGTCTGAACACTTGAACGGCTAAATGAACCATTGTTTGGTTTATCTTGAGCATCATATAGTCAAAGAGAGTGTCATCACTATTGAGCTTATGATGCACTTATTTGGTATGCAGTGTAAAAACGGGTAACTATGTGCTTTGGTGATTTCTAGTGTAGCATTTGTAACTCTCATTTTGGTTTTTTCTTATATCGGATGATGAGTGTAAGGTTTGCAAGATATTTACTTCATTACTACTGTTTTTATGTTGTTAGCAAATGATTTGTTGACCATTGGTCATCTTGCTATGTGTCTGTTACATATCCAGTCAAATGAACTTCTCTATCCTTGTGAAAGGAAAGTTATCTGACTGGGCCGATTTTCTTACTTGCAGGAGGCTTTCTCTCTCTGCAATCCTGATGTAATTGAGGTGAGCAACCAATCTTTCATTTTAATATGGAATACGGATCTCTATGTTCTCCAAGATCATTCATATGGAGCCATGGTAACATTGGAGAAAAAGAAAATGTCTATAATTACTTGAAATTTTGAGAAAAGTAACTATTATGTTGTTTCTTAATTAATAATTTTGTTTCATTAAGTTTGGTTCCTAATTATTGGATACTTGAAAACATTGATAAACTTATTAATGCAATTCCAAATAACTGGACTCTCTCACACAAACATTATAAGAATACAACTTTGATTATCGCCTTTGTGTTTTTGGTTCCTAGGGTGTTGATAATATTGCTATACTGCAAATAGACATGGTGTGGTGCTACTTCATGCTTCGAGACATAAGCTGGCTCTCAGAGGCAGGACTACGCCTTGACAAAGCTAGAAAAGGAATTGAACGTGTCCATGGGAAGGACTCCTGGCGTATTAGAATCGTTCAAGCAGGACGCTATCCTGAACTTGCATTGTGAGTACCTATCTGTGTATTTTCATTTTGTATCTGCCTGGCAAAAAGTTCAAGATTGATTATATGCAATTTGAATTTGATTCTTTTTATCATTTTAATATCTCTTCATAGACATTTAAGATTGGAGCTGCTGGAAGGTGTGGTAGCATATCACAGTGGTCAGCTTGATAAATCTGCAAAGGCATTGACCTCTGCACAGGAAAAGTTTGTCAAGGTCAGTTTCTCTCTGTTTCTATTTAAATCATATAAAAATGCTCAGGAGGCTATATGTTCAGTGTTCACCCTTATCTTCTTCTTACTTGGGAAGAAGAACCAAATGGTTGACAGAAAATTTGTTATGAGTTTCTTTTCTCCCACATCACTCTACAGTTCCTATTAACTTTCTCTATATATGATGATCATGGAAATTGTTTTCCAATTTTTATTTGGTATTATGGCTTAGTCTGAGTGGGATTCACCTAGTCTGAGTGGAGATTCAATTCTAGGTTTAGTAGAATTAGGAAAGATGTTAGTGAAATTAGGGAGTATATTGTGTTTAGGAAAGTTTAGTTTAATTTCCTTCTAGCTTATTTCTTATTTCTAGTCTAAATCTCCTATATAAAGGAGTCTCTCTTGTACTAGTTATAACAAGTTGTTCACATCAATAAAATAAATTCAACAAAAATAATAGGAGGAACATTATCCATATTTAGATATATTTGCTCATTACATTAATCCCAAGTTCTAATTCTTTCCAAATCCATTATCTTATTAACAAATCAAATTACAGCACCTAAATCCAACTTGGGAGATCCTGATATAAAGTAGCAGTTCATGAATACATGGTCATATTGTAAATGAATTATAGTTGTTACTTTAGCACCTTAATAACAAAGGGAGATAATAAATTAGCATAAGTGCATAACTATAGGTAGAATTGAAGAGCGAGGTACCTTAGCGTCATCACTATCCTTTGCCAAAATGGAAAGAATAAAAAGTGTACAATTTCTCATGTCACGGTTCTTAGCACCAAGAAGTCTTATGAGGATTGGTATGTAATTCTCCAATATTACCCACTCACGGTGAATGTCTCTTTGTTCACAGAGATCCTGTAACTGTCCCAGACAATGAAGCACTTCTTCCTCCTCTTCAGACAGCAGTTTTGATTTCATAGAAGCAATTGTAATCATGGTGTTCCTGTCCTTCCATTCTTCAATTGATTGTCGAAGAGTCTTGTTGGGACGAAGAATTGACGTGTTTAAAGGGGTCATGGTCAAGGGGCACAAATTGTTTCCATCTGCAAACCACTTTTCGATTGCGCTTCTTTCAAATGTCTGTCCTGAAGAAGTCTCTACGGGATCTACCATGACATCCCGAGTGATAGGGCAGTAGAATGACTGGAGAGGTTCCAGTGGTTGACTACCTAAGGATTTCCGCTTGGTGAAATACTTCATTTCTTTCTCCTTGGGAGATGAGGTAGCATCCGCCCTTTCTAACAGGGCACTAATCTGAGCCATTTGTATAGCTTCAGCCTGGTCCTTCCTAAGCTGGGTATTTTCTATCTCACTCTTGAACTCTTCAAGTTCCTTTCTCAGTGCCGACCTTTCATTTGGAATTCCAACAGCCTCGGCAATGAGAATCAACAAATTATTAGCATATGAACGATCAACATTCCTCTCTTGTATACCTGATTCGATTTTCTCCAAAATTTCTTCCTCTGCTATAGCTGCTTTGAACTCAGCTCTCTGCAAGCTGTCACAAACATTACCAATCTCCTCTATTATTCCCGAAGACAGATCCAACGAGGCTAAAGGAAGGAGGCCTAATGCCCTGCTGATCTCTCTCGTAGCATCCTCTAAACGCTTAACTATAGACCTGCAATTCATCAAGAGATATACTTTGTTCTTTTTGCTGCATTCCAGTGTCAACTGTTTTGCAGCCTTAATTTCTCGATTTAGAATTTGAATAGCGCTGTTTAAAGTCTCAGAATGACCAATGTCTTTCTTGTTCAACTCTTTTAATACAGGGACGATCTTTTCTATGTAAGTTGTGAGTTCCTTAAAACTCTCCTTCTTGATGAGGACATCCTGAGCAGCAGATACAAGCTCAAGAATGATATCTACTGTCTCAGAAAGAACTTCTGAAGCTGGAGCACCTGCGATATTAGCAACCAGGCTCACTGTCGTCATGCTACACCTCAACAGAGCCAGGAAGCAAAATCCTTTTTTCTCATGTGATGAAAACTCTGATTAGAAACACAAAACCCAAGGTGTAGGATGACCATATCAACATTGTCCAGGGCCTCATCGTCACGTTCAAACACGCACAAGTTTTCTTTCATATGATGCCTACATTCAGTTCCCATATGCAATAAGTCAGTCACAATTATTTGCTGAGAACTCCTAATCTGAAAAATAGATGGAACTAAGCAGTAATTCAGTTACTGAGGATAGGAAACTCTAAAAAAGTGCACGTTTTTGGATGAGGCTTTTTATGTTTACAAAAACAAAACGAGAACATATGAATGTGCTAGTATCCGCGAAACTTACCAATTCTCTGTAACAGAAAACAATATGGAAACGTGTCCGGGAGCTGAGAGTAGAAAGTGGGTTTAAGGGTCTCATTTAGAAAACATCTAAGAGTTTTCTTTCCCAAAGAACAGAAAAACAAACAGCTTCACACATCCTCACTAATAAAACATTAATTATCAATGAAAAACATAATGAATGAAAAAGAGTTTCCAGAGAATCTTTGCAGACCAGAACAATAACCACTAAACCACAAAAAGTTTTCACAAACCAAAACACCCTTGCAGTGATGGACTTGAAAAGATCTAAATACTTAATATTTCATAAACAGAATGCAGTGCTACTTAAAATCTAAGAGAAGGGCATGAAGAAATGCCCATCAAATTTCAACTCAAGCTTAACAAGTCCATCAAATACTCCACACATGCCGTGAAATATAATATAATGAGATCAAGAAATGGGCAAATACTTAATCTTTATACTTGAGAAAAGTACAAAGAAATGCAAACTCAAAGAAGGAAATCATGCGAGAATTTTCATATTTCGAAAACCAAAATCCAGTGAACCATAGTTCGAAATTGTTGAATTATGTTATAACAAAAATTGAGCAAGCTTTGATTAATTAGGGAAGATGATGAGAGGGAGTGAGGAGGAAATACCTGGAAAAAGAGAATGCTCATGTAGTTCCAATTAGTTGAGTAGAATTTGGGTAGAATGCAAATGGGATTTTCCGGGAAAGTGGTTTTCTGGGAAAGGACAAGATAATACCCAAACAAAAACAATAACAATAATCTTTTGTTAATATATTTCTATGAAAGGTTGTTCTCCATTTTCTCTTCTTCACTTCTTCTTCTTCTTCTTCTGCGTCTTCGTCTCAAACTCTCAAGTCAAGGTAGACTCTCTCTCCTCTTTTCTTGTCTTCTCCCAATTCCAATGATGACGTTGTCAGTCACTCGTTAGTTATGTAACTAATTATAAATTTATAATAGGAAAAATACTATGAACCAAGTTTGAAGCAACACCATTAAAAACATTTACTTATACTTGCTTTGTCCTGATATGTTTTTTTTTGTCTATCTTGGGAAAAATAACAAAAAGTTAGTTACTGTGAAATATTTAATTTTCATCATCACTAATTAATTTATTGTAAGAGTATTAGTGACCATTTATGCAAAAATGCAAGGAATCGCAATAATGATTTATTGACTGAGATTCTCAGTCAAGAGACAAGAAAAATGAATCCGGGCGGACTTTTCGTGTCCACAAATTCATTTGGGCGGATATGAGTGTTAATGGATGATGTGTTATTACCTTATTATCATGACTGATATTCTTTTTTCTCATTGATGCAATAACTAACATATTAAAAAAAAAAGAGAAATGACACTTATTTTAAGACCA
Organism: Pelargonium myrrhifolium; assembly: GCA_036897405.1. Lineage (NCBI taxonomy): Eukaryota > Viridiplantae > Streptophyta > Magnoliopsida > Geraniales > Geraniaceae > Pelargonium > Pelargonium myrrhifolium. Next base: position 228 of record JAYMTK010001378.1, on the reverse strand, counting down.
AAAGAGTAAGATACTTGAATGGTTCAAATGTTTAACGTAAAAATATTTATACTTTACCATATGTCAAAGTGTCATTTTTTGTGTCAAAATGAAGGGTAAAATGGTTTTAGATCCCCTGGACTTGCATGAATTTTAGATTAGACTCCTATTTAGGGTTTCCTCTTGTTGAGCCCCTTGGATTTATCAAAAATTATGGTTTAAGTCCAATTGATCGGTTACAACCGGTTT
>JAYMTK010001377.1:0-16584 GCA_036897405.1 Pelargonium myrrhifolium | reverse complement strand
CAGTAAATTCCCACTCTCAATTATATTAGTTGGTGTTGGAGATGGACCCTGGGATATGATGAGGGAATTTGATGACAATATTCCTGCACGGACCTTTGATAATTTCCAGGTGAGTGGTCATTGGAATTTTTTCCCTTTACATTAACATGCCACTTCTCTTATATTTTTACTGACTAGTGGTTGATGGGATTACATTGGTTCTTTTGTAGTTTGTTAACTTCACGGAAATTATGTCAAAGAATGTGGCCCCATCTCGAAAGGAGACAGCATTTGCTCTTTCAGCTTTGATGGAAATTCCATCTCAGTACAAAGCGACAATAGAGCTTAATTTACTAGGGTACTGCTTTCTATTCATTATGCTTCTTTTAAATTATCAATGTGAACATACTTTTTATTGGATTTTTTTTTTTTTTTCCGGCAGTGGCCGAAAGGGAAACGCTCCTCAAAGGGTCCCTTTACCCCCTCCGATATATGGTGCACCTTCTTTCGGTAGCTCAAAGACTTTCCGCTCCACAAGTTTTGCACCGAGTGTGACTCCATATCAAGAAGAGAGCAAGCCTGTTAGTTCAGCTCCACCTGCTTCAAGTTCTGTGTCTGATCACCAGGTATGTAGAATTTTGAACTGAATGTCTTATTTTGTTATTTACAAAGCAGTTATACAGTATGTCCTATTCAGATTATTTATGTTAAATTTGATGCTGTGTTATTGTATTTGTTTCATATCCAGCGATGTTCAAAAACATTGTTGACAATATTTGTGATAGCTATGTTAGTCGATGTGAACATGTTTATGTGCAATAGTTGGTTCAATTGGCATGAGGTTGTAGTACAAGAGCCAAGGTTTTGAATCCTGCCTTTGTACAGATTGAGGGTTTGGGGATTGGGGAAGGCTATGGGCTACTCCCATTATTTAGATCACCTTTGGACAAAAAACAAAAATCAACATGTCTACCATCAGAATCAAATATTAGATCAATTGCTACCCTATTATGGATATAGGAGTTTGTTTATCAGTTATCGTTGTCTTTTGTTTTTGAGCTTTTGTAGTTGTTCCTTTTGGCAGGATGTTGTGCCCCCTTCATTTAATTAATGTATTAACTCATGCATTCTTCGGTTTTGTACTTGAGTTATTATCATCATCTTCTTTAGTCTGGTATTGATGTTGACGTTTTTGCTTGGTCTTGATCTTGAACAGCTTTGCCCTATTTGCCTTAGTAATCCAAAAGACATGGCCTTCGGCTGCGGGCATCAGGTAAGCTTTATCACTTTATCCCTGGTTTTCAGCAAGGAAAGAGAGAAGTAGAAGGATATTTGGCATTTCAAGTTTTTATTTACGTGCATTCTTTTGGCAGACGTGTTGCGAGTGTGGACCAGACCTTCAATCATGCCCAATTTGTCGAAGTCCAATACAGACGAGGATAAAACTTTACTGATCACCATTTCCGCCGTTGCTGTGAATTGTCATCGTGGTTGGCAGAAAATCATTTCAAATTCATTTTATTCAAATGACGGAAGTAGTCTCATACCCTCATGGCTGACTGGAATGACGAGAAGCCGCACATTCACCCATGTGTACATTTCCCGATTGAATTTATTTTTTTATATGTTAAAAAGTTACTCTCTATAGATGAATACGACGCTGGTCCTCCAATTGTTTGTCCAAACCGAAAATCAGTTGGAGAATCAGATAGGTTGCTGGGATAAGAAGCTTGATATATACATCAGCTAGAGATGATTTAGTTGTTGAACTTACACATGCATATCCAAATTGGATCTTGTTGGTGAGACTTTCAGTATTGTTTGTTTGGTAGTTAGGTAGTTTTGGTTGTTGCTCTGTTTACATCCTAGTTAGTGTCATTTAATTAATTCAATTTCTCGAGCGCAACTACACAGAATTGATTGATTGCGTAAATTTCAGTTAGATTTTGACCCTAATTGACATTGAGTGGTCCCCTGGTTTTTAATGAGAGGACTATATCAATTATGGGACCTTTTTTTTATTGCATGTGGTGTTATGAAGTCAGATTCATTCAAAATTGTGTATTAATTGCTATGAAATGAAGAGTTTATGTGTTTAATGTACAGTGTTTTCTCTTGTCCTTTCTTAAATCAACTACAAGTCCAATGACACTGATGTCTTGTATTTGAGACAAACCATATTGTTGATTTGAAATTTTTGATTAGAAGCACTTCATGTGCAATTGCTCTTGGAGGTGAACATTCAATGGGAGATTTGGTACTGATGAATTACTTAATTTTGTTGTGCTCTATGGTATGCTCAATAACATCATCGGGCTTTTTACTTTATTGTTTCAACCTTAAAGCTCCAACCATTGCACATGACTTCTAAATCACATTTAACATATCATAGAATTATGAATCCATGGTATGTTTAGTCCATTGAACTTTCTTAGTTATTAGAAAACGAAGGAAGAGAGTATTCTTTTTTGTGCTTGGCGGGTGTAATATTATGATATGTGATTTTTTTGGAAAGTTCTCATGTTACATTCCTCACTCTTGATTGTGATCATATTAGTGCTAATGCATTAGGTCCATCAAAACTCTGCAATTAAGCGTGCTTGACCGAGAGTAGTATTAGAGTAAGCGATAGAAAATACTCGTGTCGCATCCCCACCACACCTTTTGACCGTTCTATTCACCACAAAGAAGAACAAGAAGAAGATAAATTTAATGATTTTTGCTCAGTTAGCAGCGCAGAGTGAAATTGTAAGAAAAACTCTTGAATTTAATCTAACCAGACGAGGAGGGGCCCATGATTGTGACTAAGGCTTGCGCGTGAGTAATAACAACAATAACAAACTTTCTAAATTTTTACTTCATTGTCTTGACCTTAAAGCTCCAACCATAGCACATGCCTTCAAAATCACATCTAATATATATATTGAATAGACTAAAAGGATGTGACTCAATTAGCCACACATACTCAAATTACGGAAAAAAAACTCACATACGATTCCTACCAAGCACATTTGTGAGAAACAACTCCTTATTAGTTAGTGACTAACCCTAGAACGAGTAGTTTTAGATCGTAAAACCAACCTTATAATCTTAGTTTATACTAAACAAATTAAAGAGGAAGAAAGAGATAAGATACAAGATTTAAAGTACATACAATACATGGTGGAATCGTGAGAGAAAGATAGATAAAACCGCAACGTTTGTGAGACTATGGTGTCATTAAATAAACCTGTATTCTGTGCTACATTTATTGCAATTTCAACTGTATCCGCAAACCAGCTTTCCTAGCTCAGACCCCATCCCTCCCTCCATTTCACTACAAAAATCACCAAAACTCACACCATCCATCCCATACTGGGCCGGGGATCGAAGAGATAAGGACTAGTCTCCACAAACAATTATGTCTTCTTGTTCATCATCAGCTGTAATTGAGATGGTCACTGGCAAGCTCCCCTACCAGAGGCTGCAACACGAAGCAGCAGGCGGGTTCGAAGATGAATTCGAAGAAGATCACAGACTTAGATCATCAAGATCGAGCTCGTTCCGGTTCAGGAGGGTCCACATAAGGAAGAGACTGAGGCTGCGAGTGCCGAGCCTGAGGAGGTTTCTGATGAGGAGACTGAGATTGGTCTCTGCTGTGAGAGGTTCGTGCCGGAAGGTTATCAAGAGATTGAAAGAGAGCAGAGCTCATTTTGGTGATTTGTTTGCAGGGAATTATCTCTTCTTGCAGGTTGGTCCCACCCCAATCAAGTGCCATGACAACAAGTACTCCTTTTGCCTCAATGGAGGATTGGCTTCGTCTACACATTCTCTTCAAAGGATTGCTTGATCAATCTCTAATTAGTAGTGTTGAATTTGTTCTTGAATTATGTTTCTTGTAATGAATTATAGGGTTGTTTTCGCACCCAATAATATAGAAGATGGCCTTTTCTTGAATCTTGGTGTTGTTTCGTTTCTTGAATTTTAGTAAAAGCTTCAAAGTCTACACAAATGGCTATAAAGGAAGAAGAGAAAGTTAATGATGCGCATGCGTGTAATGAATTTGGTACTGGTAGGAGTTGGATTGTGGAGCAATTGTTTGGAGTGAGGAGTGAAGTGAAAGCAACCTTTTGTTTGTTTTGCTAAAAAGTAAAAATCATATCTTTCTCTCCCGTGAATGATCCAAGCCCCATCCCCTCTCACGAGTCATTTGTGTACGGCATCTACTTAAATTATTGTAGTGTGGCTAGCTTTTGACATCTTTTATTGCATTGGTTAGTAAACACAATCTCATGGTAATAAATATTAGGGATAATTACACTAAACATCTCTAAACTTTGGTTTATAATTTTAAGCACCTCTGAATTTGCAAAAAATTACTCCGTCTACAACATAGTTAAATTGCCCACCAAAATATCCTTACTTTATCTTAAAATATCAAAAATCATAATAATATTAAAAATAAATAAAAATACATTAGATCTTTCTCCACTCACTTCTCTCCTTCTCTAACCCTCAAATCACTCTCATCTCTCACACCCACAAGATCTCGTCGGCCATCAAAAACCCTGTAAACAAGACAAGCTAAATTTCGCCGACGACGAGCAGCGAAGAAGTAGCCGACGACGAGCAACGGAGAAGAAGCTGCCTCCTCGCCGTGGCTGCCCAGTTCCAAATATCACCGTGGTCGGACCGTTCCAAATCTCGTTGTCGTCTCCCTTCAGATCTCGCCGGCGACGAGCAACAAAGAAGAAGCCGCCTCCTCGCTGTGCCAACCCATTTCAGATATCGATGTGGTCTCCCTTCAGATCTCGCCGGCGATGAGCAACGGAGAAGAAGTAGCCTCCTCACCGTGGCTAGCCTGTTCCAGATCTCACAGTGGCTTGGCTTCGCCGGCTTAAGGTTGGCCTCACCGTGTACGAGACTGGTCAACTGCCTTCTATTTCTTCGACGACGATGGTCGTTCTCGTAGTCCGCCGCTTGCTACAACACGCTCTTGTTTTGGAAATTTGTTGAGTCATTTTATCATATTTCTCCAATGCCAACCAAAGGGGGTTGGGTTCAGTTTGGTTAAAGAAAATGACACTAAGGGTAATGTTATGAGAATAGAAAAATTTGGTTGTTAAATTTCTCTTGAAATGAAAAAAATTGTTGAGATTTGTGATGAATTGAATGATATTGATTATTTGTTGGATGATAACATTAGGGAATATTTTTGGATTTTTCGGTAAAAATATGATGTTTATGGCAAAACCTTGAACTTTCCGACAAGACATCGAATTTTCTGACAAAATGATTAATTTTATGACGAAACCATGAACTATATGGCGAAACTATGAATTTTTCGACGATGGTGAAGAACATGGATTGATGATGATAGAAGTGAAGGGAAATTTCGTAATTTAAAAATTATTCTATCATGTGACTAGCACATTACACTTTTTACCCAATTTTCCGTTAACTTTAATTAACAGAATGATCTTTTGCAAATGGGTGCTTAAAGTTACAGACCAAAGTTCGTGGGTGCAAATCATGAGAGCGGATAGTTTATAGGTGTTTACTGTAATTACCCATAAATATTATTGTTTATGTATGTTTGAATAAGTCAATTAAACAAATGAGAATATCTTTGGGTCTATTTAGAAGATATTCTAACTCCAAATGTTTACTTGGGTTTATCGGACCCCGATAATATACATGGGGCCTACGCGAGGTAACACATTGCTAACAAGACCTCGAATGTGTTTTTGGGATGTCACATTGGATATGATACTAAGTCTTTGTAGAAAATCACAAAGATAGAAAGAGAATTGACATAGAAATATAGTTAAGAGCAATGAATGTTATCGAGCGATCTACTCTTTCTTGTCAAGAGATGAATATATATACTTACAAAAAGTCTCTTTCGAGTGTTGATGTGTGGTTGGTTGTTGAAAATGTAAAGTTCGCTTTAGGGCCCACTTGTGAATTTGACTAGCTTTTCAGGCGCATTGTTTGCGTGTGTCGGGCGTGTCTAAGAACTCTTGTGTGCCATTCGAGCACCGCATAGTGGATTGAAGCCCTCTACCGCTTTCGGTAGCATCCTAGTATTCGAGTGTGGTAGAGCCTTAGTGGAATCTCGAAGATACAAAGACCTTGAGAGTTCTTTGTGGATACCAAGTGTTGAGCTCTTACTTGAAAGCCTTGAAGTTCCTTGAGAACATCCTGTATGGACGAACTACAATTTGCGTACGCTTTTTCGTGGTGTACCCAATCAGGGTAAAACCAAATATGTAGAAGTGTAACTTAATCTCGTATGAATCTTGAAATTTTCAATTACCACATTTTTTATTAGGACAACTAACTTGATTCTCGCTCATAAACTTTTGTTTCATGGTAGCAAACTCAATGAATGTCCCGAATCTGATGAAAAGGTCATCGGTGATCATTTTATTTCATAACCGTCATATTAAATAATTCACGCGAATAGTACATAATCCTTCACATCACGAGAAAGATGACAATTTTGATAGTTGAAGGTTTAAGAACTAATCTAAGTTTCAAAAATAAAAAGGATTCAAATCCTATACTATGTATATAAAAGTTGGTGAGAATAGCTCATAGATTGCCACCTAAGCTATGTACTTCAAATGGAGCAATTCTAGAGCTATGTTCTTTCATATTCTAGGAGTTACAAAAAAATTGCTATTAACTAATAATATTTGGTAATAGTTTTACTTATGAAATTAAGTAATAGTTTCTTACCACTACACTTTAACTAAAACATTATAGGTATTAGAAGCTTTATATAGTAGTTACACACCACATTGTTTCTTCATTTTTTCGATGTGGGACAAATTATGATTTTATATAATAACAATTCACTTCATCTTTTCATGAGTTTCCGATGTGGGACTATTATATTTCTTTTTTTTTTCTTCTAATGTGTGATATTTCTCTTTTCATTTCATTTTTCTTACACACACATAAACATATTCCTTGATGCTACATATTCTAACATCAACCAAAAGATTTCAAGAAACAATAATCAACCAACGTTTTGTTGTATATATTCTCAATGTTTTGTTGTTGTTGTTGTTGTTGTTGTTTGTTGTCGTCTTTTTTTTTATTTGCATCATAGATTAGTATAAGTGAAAACTATATCTTTTCTTTTCTCATCTTTCAACTTATTTTGATCTATATTCTTTCATTTTGAATTCTTGAATTTGAATGGATCGAGTTTTCATGATCAAGTAGTTGTGATTTCCAACATATCTCTCCATTGTTATTCCATGTTTTGACTATATAAGTAAATATATAGTGTTGTTTTATGTAATATGTATATATAACATTTTCTCTTCAACGTTATTTCAAGTCTTGACTATGTAAGTAAATATATATTGTTGTTATATGTAATGTAAATATATATTTTTCTACATAACATCTTCATCTCGCCTCTTTTGAGTCTAAACTTTTTAGCCAAACTAGGTTTATATATTTGGCAGAAAATCTTACCATTTCCATGCATTAGACAACTCCAAAGCTCACTGGTTGAGGAGAAGACTTTCAATTGTACTCGACCTCGACTTGAGGTCTTTTATTTCAAGACTAGAATAAAGACATTGACAAATTGGCATCCACTATTTGTGTTAAATTTTTTGAAAGATCAAACACATTTACATAGGTCTATGATGAATAAAATAACTTAAACTCTCAAACATGACAACAATTTTCATTTTGTTTTAGTTTAGGGGGTTTTGAGTTCAATAATATTTGGTGCTGGGGTGATAAAATAAGAAACATAGATGTATCATGTTGTCACGTACAATATTAATACAATAACTTTACAAGTTAACACTTAATATATGGTTTACAAGTTACAAAATGAATATAACTTTTAATAAGAAAGTGGATACGAAATACTAAATTATCCTCAAGACAAATTAATCAAACATTTAGTAAAATTTCTGCTTATGAAACATATAACAAGTAATTGAAATACTCAGTAGGGCAAATCATTGAAATATTCTGTAGGAGAATAGTGAATCTTTAAAAGCAAAATCTCAAATTAAATTATTAATAATCTAAAAGAATTCACTATTTTCCTACGATTGTATCAAGTTATTGAAATAAAAATTAAATTAAATTTTATACATGTGCGACTCAAATTGCATTACTAATATATTTATAGTTTAAGAATTTGCTAACCCGTGCAACGCACAGGCTTTCTACTAGTAATAATAAGAGTTAATTGATTTTTAGTCTCTTAGACTTGATAAGTTTTTGTGATTTGGTCATCGGAGTTGAATTTTAGTCACGTTAGTCTATGCATTTGACACTTTTTGCGGTTTAGTCCAATTTACCTCCTACAACCGGTTTGTGACTGCTACGTCACCAACCCGTCAGCCTCAGCCTTCTACCCCAGCAAAAAAAAAATTCCAAAATTCAAAAAAAAAAACCCATATGCCCACCTCAACCTCTTCATCTTCTTCCCCAAATTTTTTTTTAATTAGAAACCCTAATTTCACAAAGAAAAAAAAGCAGAGGCTAAGGCGTCTTTTGATTTGATTTGACTATACGGTTGCAATCACATTCGCTTTAGGGACATAATAATGTAGAGATGCACTATTGATTGCTTCAATTACTAAAGCAGGGTCAAGATCAACATCAGTACCAAGCCATAAAATATAGTGCAACAAGTAATCCAGCAGCCGACCATTCATCGCCATTTGTTGCTCACCACCGCCGCCTAAAACAACTCACAACATCATAGCCACAATATCGGGCAACCCCTCCTCCTTGCAGCGCTTCCATCAACCCCCGATCGTCTCGAAGTCTGCCGCTTTAACCACCACGAGGTTTGCCGATGCCCATCCTTCTATCAATACTCCTAGCTGTCATTATTCAAACCCTAAAAATCATAACAACCAGACCACCCCTTTTCGCCTCCGCCGACAAATAACACCGACACAACAAACTCAAAACTAAGAGGAACAACTCCTAAAATATAGGAGAGAGACCGCTTCTATGTAATTTTCTTGACGGGTGGAGCTTTTTTTATATTTAAATGAGAAAATGAACTATTTTAAAGAATGGGTTAGAAGACAAATGTTATAAATTTAGTTTTGAAGAGAGTATATGAACTTTTGTGTTAGAGAAGGCACGAAAACACTCTCAAGTTGTTCTTCGTGTTCTTCACTGATTCTTCGATCATAAATCGGTTGAACCACAAGGTTCGTAGTTGATAACTTTTCATTCCATTTGTGTGTTTAGATATTGATTCTCACGCCGGAGGCGGTTTCCCGGGCACACATTCCGGGGCTCCGCTTGACAGTGCGTTCTATTTGTAGGCCTTAGGTTACTGACCAGATTTGGACCCTGCTCCACCAAACACTTGAAGACCTACCCGAAGACCCTACTGGACACGTCAACTACCTAGGCACCCTAACTTGGATAAGAAGACTTAAAATGACACATTATCGTATCTTGACTTGGCCCTAGTAAAAAGAGTCAAATCAATTGGTTCTATTGTCAGAAACATATTGAAAGCCATCGTTTCCCCTAATCATCAGACGATTCTAATGGAGAGCAACAGAAGACCGAGACAGGATGCCAACCAGTAGGCTAGTGATAAGAGCCCTAACTAACAGAGGTATGCCACCTCACGCCGAGGTAGCCATGAAAGCCGAGGCAATAGAGAGAGCAAAGACAGTTGGCATTCCAGACAAGGGATGACCATTCGAGTAGATATCGTTGAGGCCAGTGCTCTAAGAGAAGAACTACGAGAGAAGTTGGACCACCAGAGGGCGCAAGAGGCCCTCATGGCCACCCAAGTTGTGCAGAGAAAACAAAAGACGACCACCCTGTCAGTTGCAACCGTCCCTCTCCCTGCCAATAAACTGCTCAAGAGAATGTTAGAGCAGTTCATGGGGATAATGTTCGCAGCCTACCTCACCACCAATGGCGCAACAGTTCCACACATTGCATCCCCCGCTGCAACGCCAGTTACGCTAGCCTTGACAAACAACGTCGTTGCGCAAGAAGTCAACCGGGGCCCTTCGGCTCCGAACCCTCCTAGAGGGAGAGGAGTTACCGGCCCCATAGCTAAGGAACAACTGCCAAGGAACTCAGATGTCAAAAGTCAGCAAGTCTAGGGTGCTCCACCCATGACCTTAGTATTCGAGAGGCTCTCCCAAAGTGGAAACCCCAAAGATGGAAGACGATGTTCCCCGCGTGCGTCACGCCCCCTGGAGGGCCACCCCGAAGAGGGGCATGACGAATCGGAATAGAGGGCCAACCCTCGCGACCCGGTGCTCCCTAGAGAAGAAATAATCATTGAAGACTCAATGTAGAGCACCGACAGACGGATGAGGCATAAAGAGTAGTAACAGGCCCAACAGGCGGCTGAGGGCGCCCACCTCCCTGCTCCTACCGCCCCCATCCTAATGACACTAGAGGCTCTCCAGACAGCCTTCCAGGCCTTCTTGGCCAGCTAATATCATACTGGGGTCACGCCTACCAAACAGCCTGGCCCACCAGCAGGATGAATACCCATCGTTCCCCTCCAGCCAATTCGCTTGAGCCCGTTGTTCCAGACACCTCAAGAGGTGGCCAAATAGCTTATGCGCTGATCCCTCCCCTAGGAGGAACAACCACTGACCCCAACCTCATGGTGGTGCTGGAGGGCGGCTCAAACCGTATGTCATAAGAGAAGAGGCGCATTGGCTGAGCCTCCCTTCGAAGTCCCCGTCCATCACTTTCTTGAGTGGGACATCTGTCACTACCACTATGGTGTGTGCCTCAAAGTACGGGTGCAACTTGATGCTAGCTTGATAAAGCACGTACACTAGCTTCTCAATTTTTGTGTAATTAAGTTCTAACTGTCCCAAGGCGTGAGAGATAAAGTATACGTGTTGTTGAACCCCCTTCTCTTTAGTCACTAGCACGACTGAATTGCTTTGTCAGACGCTGCTAGGTAAACTTTTAGGTTGCCCCCCTACTTGGGGATGACTAGCTTCGGGAGGTAGGCAAGTGTTGCTTCAGCTCATTGAAGCTGTTCATTTGAAATTGGCATTCGCCTTTCTCAATGCTTTGAAGAAAGGGAACCCCCTTTCAATTGACTTGAAGATGAAACGGTTGAGTGTTGTGATCCTCCCAGTAAGTTTTTGGACATGCTTTTTCGAAGAAGGCTCCCCCATGTTGATGAGAGCTTGTACCTTTTCAGGTTTAGGTTCGATTCTTCTTTCGCTTACTAGCACTCCAAGGAATTTTCCCGCACTAACTCCAGATGAGCACTTAGTGGGGTTCAATTTCATGTTGAACTTCCTGAGTGTAATGAAGGTCTCTTGGAGGTCCTCAAAGGGAGACCCCTCTTGTTTAGTCTTGACTATCAATTCATCGACGTAAACCTCGAGGTTTCGGTCTATGTGCTTGGCGAAAACCTTATTGACCATCCTTTGGTAGGTGTCTCCCACGTTCTTTAACCCAAAAAGCATCACAACATAACAATAAATTAAGTCTACTACTATAAATGTTGTTTTTCCTGGTCTCTAGGATACATAATGATCTAGTGGTAGCCAAAGAAAGCATCTAAAAATGAAAGGAGCCTATGACTCGCGGTGGAGTCTACAAGTTTACTAAGGTGCGAGAGAGGGTAATAGTCCTTAGGGAAGGCTTAATTCAAGTTGTTGAAGTCCACGCATATCCTCCACTTACTTTTCTTCCCCTTGGGTACCATGACCACATTGGCCAGCCACTCGGGGTACTTTAAATCGCGGATGAAGCCGACATCAAACAACTTCTTGACTTATGCATGAATGGCCTCTTCTTTCTCCTTGGAGAAATTTCTCCTTTTTTACTTCACGAGGTGGGACCCCAAAATGATTTCTAGGTAGTACTCATGCACCTTTGCGTCCATGCCCGACATGTCTGCAGGGAACCAAACAAAGACATATGTGTTGTCTTTGATGAGCTGGATGAGTTGTTCCTTTTCGACTGGGAAGAGGTTCTTCCCTACCTTGGTGACCTTTTCAGGTTCCAAGAGGTTCAAGGCTAACTCTTAGGTCTCCCCTCCGGCCTCGGGGTGCACTTCGTTAAGGTGTAGGTCAATTTCTCCTAGGGAGACGTTGACACAACAATTTTTCTTATAAAACTCCTCATAATCATCCTCATCGAGTAGGTCGACATCTCTCACATCGACCTCATCCTCTTCCATGAGACCCTCAAATTCTGAGTCCTTATCTTCCCCCAAGTCAACTTTTTCGGGGTCTTTGGATGAAGTTGTTGGCTTTTTGGAAGGGAGTGTTCGAACCCCCTTATTGGTGGCGTCACCCACGTGCCTATAGAGGGTGGCGTCTTTAATGACCACTCCTTGGGTTCTACTTTTGTCCCATTCAGCAGGGGAGATGTCAGCCCCCTCTAGGACTTGGCATTTTTCTGAAAGCCTTCCCCTACTTTCTCCTTGCCTTTTTCTTTAGGCTTTAGACCAATGCATCTTCTATCCTTACCTTCCCGCGTACCTGACTTTTTAGGGGATCCTGCAGGGCAGGATGTTCGTTCCCCTATCCCCTTGTCAAATCTAAATGGGCCCTTCTTCTTTTTATGTCGAGCGACCTATGAATAGTTGTTGATGGTTATTTTTTCTTGTTCTGGTTGACCAGGTGCTCTAGCATCTTTCAAGGGTTGGCTATGATAGTGGCCACCCCCTCGTCGGTGAAGAACTTTACCCTTTGGTGGAGACCGTTGGGTACCATCCCAAAGGCTTCGATTAGAGGAAGACCGAAGATGACGTTGTGGTCGGATGGGATATTGACCACCACAAAGTCATAGGCGCAGTTCTTGGTTCTTGGGTAGCTCCCTAAGGTGATGGCTAGCTCAATAACCCCCTTATAGGAGTAAGAGCATCATTGAACCCCATCAGTACCTCTTGTTGTGGCTTAGAGCCTTCTCCCTCGGGTTGAGCTCTTTGAAGGCGTTCCAATACATCAGTTTGATTGAGCTGCCATTGTCGATGAATATGAGCTCAACCTTTACTCAGGAGATGTCTGCTGCACAGGCTCTTGGGGGCCAGCTCCTCATATGAGAAATAGATGGTTCTGGTCCAATCAATTTTGCTGGGGTCCAGCGGCTTAGGGGGGACGTCGTCATCCTTCTTGAGGGTCAAGATCTTCTTTTTCACATGAGCAAGAGTATGCTACTCAGTGATCATCTTGATAGTATATTTGTAGTCGTCCTTCTTACGAATCTTATCTTTGTCCTCCCTTCTTCTATCCTCTCAAGACCTCTTTCGATCTCGACGGGTCACATTCACCTTGAAGTGCTCAAACTTTTCCTGAGCGAGCATCCTGTTAAAAGTGTTTTGAGGAAAAAGCAGTCCTCAATGTCATGCCCATTGCATTGATGGAAGGGGGCAGTACTGGTCCTTCTGGCGCCTCTTGGTCCCCCTTTTGTCGGCCCTAGGCCGTCGGCAGTTCTCATGTTCCTCAAGGTAGTCAAAGAATTCCTTGTAGCTGGCGTTGAGGGGGGTACATTTAATTTCTGAGACAACTGCAGGGGACTCGGCTGAACACCCTAGCGGGGGTGTAATCTTACTTGGCCGAACCTCCCTTAGGGGAGGTTTACTTCCACTTGTTTCTATTTCACGAGCTGGAGCCTTTGTACTCGGCATCTATAGGGCTTGCATAGGCACACATGTCCTCGACGGTGATGTGTTCGTTTGCAAGCCAAAGGATTTGGTGCCATCTCTTGGGCTTTTTCAACATTAGGGTCTTGTGGAGGTCAGGGGACCTCAGGGTTCCCTAGAAAGCTGTGCAGACAGTTTCATCAGTCACCTTCCTACACTGGTGGACTACCTTTTTAAACCTCTCAACATATGATTTGAGGATTTCTCTCATCCTCTGTCTGATATGGACCAGCTGCATCTGGTCCATTTTAGCGTCCCCTATTGTGCAGAAGTTCTCAAAGAACACCTCTATGATCATGGCCCAAGAATCTATGCCTCCATCGGGCAGGTTGCGATACCATGCCTGAGCAGAGCCATGCAGGGTGCAGCAAAATAGTTTACACTGGACCGCCTCGTTATTGGTGAGCAGCTGGATGTGGAGCTCAAAGGTATCCCTGAAGTCCTTAACATTTGTGGACCCATCGTAAGTGATGTTAGGGATGCGAATGTTAGGTACTGCAGGGGCATTCCTGATGGCCAGGTAGAGAGGGTTAGATTCGCGCTCTACACCAGCTTGGTCATCTTTTACTGCCTGAACCTTGGCCCATAGGTTCTTTAGTTCCTCCAATGCTGTTGTGAGGTAGGGGTCGACAGATGTTTCTCCTGGGGTAGGGGCCGACACATTAGCAGCCTGGGTACCCTCCTGAGGTGTTTGGAACAATGGGCTTAGGCGAACTGGCTGGAAGGGGACAATAGGGCCCCCCTGATGGTAGGCCAGACAGGGCAGTGGGTGTTGCCCCCACATTGTATTGGTTGACCAGGAAGGCTTGGAAGGCTATCTACAGCTCCTCGAGTGTCATCAGGATAAAGGCGGCAGGAGTAGGGAGGCAGGTGGCTTCAGCCGCCTGTTGGGCCTCCTGTTGTTCCTTGCGCTTCATCCGCCTATCTATATTCTGCATAGAGTCCTCAATGATAATTTCCTCCCTGGGGAACTCTGAGTTGTGAGGGTTAGCCCTCTGGACATACTCGCCATGCCCCTCTTCGGGGTGAACCTCCTGGAGGTGAGACGCACGCGGAGAGCGTCGCCCATAATTTTTGGCAGCTCTACTTTGGGAGAGCCTCTCGAATACTGAAGCCCAAGGCAAGTTGCTCTGGACTTGTTGATCTGTTGCAACTAAGATCCTTGGCAGTTAGCCCTCAGCTATTGGGCCAGTCACCCCTCTCCCTCTAAGAGGGTTCAGAGCAGAAGGCCCGGGTTGTCAATTCGAGTCACGACACCGTTTGCTAAGGCTGGCGTAGCCGGTAATGCAGCGGGGGAAGCAACCATTGGAACTGTCACGTCATTGGTGGTGAGGTAGGTTGTGAATATAGTTCCCATTAACTGCTCGGACATCCTCTTGAGCAAGTCCTGAGCTGGGAGGGGGATGGCTACCACTGGTTGGGATCCCGAAAGTAGAGCCTGCTTCCTTCTCTGTGCGGCTTGGGCAGCCATGCGGGCCTCCTTTGCCCTCTGGCGGTCCAATTTTTCTCGCAGCTCTTCTCCTCGGGCAGCGGCCTTAGCAGCCTCTACCCGAATTATCATTCATTATTCATAATGTTGCACCACTTTGCTCCCTCTGTCTCCGTGGGAGGTGCAGACCTTTGTTAGTCAGGGCTCTTATCTCCAACCTGGGGTTGGCATCCTGTCCTGGTCTTCTATTACTCTCCATTGTACTTGTCTAACAGTTAAGGGGAACACTGACTTTCAAAATTTTCCCTACAATGTAACCAATTAATTTGACCCTTTTTGAGGAGGCCAGGTCAAAGTATGAAGTTACGTCGTTTCAGTTTTCTTCTCCAAAGTTAGGGTATGTGTATAGCAGACGTGTTCAGGGGGTCTTCGGGTAGGTATTTGGTGGAGCAGGGTCTGGGTCCGGTCAATAACATGGAGCTTGTGAACATAACACATAGTTAAATGGGGTCCCGGATGTGTGCCGGGGAATCCGCCTTCGGCGTGAGAATGAGAATCTAACACACAAACGGATTGTAAAGTTATTAACTATGAATTTCGTGATTCAACTAATTTATGACTGAAGAACCAACGAAGAACACGCGAAGAACATGAAAAACACGAAGAACGGCTTTCAGAGTGTTTTCGTGCCTTCTCTATAATATTCAGGAAA
The DNA here is from genome assembly GCA_036897405.1 of Pelargonium myrrhifolium. NCBI lineage: Eukaryota > Viridiplantae > Streptophyta > Magnoliopsida > Geraniales > Geraniaceae > Pelargonium > Pelargonium myrrhifolium. The sequence continues at coordinate 825 of JAYMTK010001377.1, read as the reverse complement.
TATATTGACCAAACATTTTACCTTTGACATGAGACTCTATTTATAGTCTTCAGGTTTAGCTGACATGTGTCATGTCTTGCTTGGTCGAGTTTCTGAGGTGGGACCCGTCTGTTGACCGCCCTACTGGGTCTGCTCACCAGCAGGGGTGACTAACTCCATGGGGCTGACCACCATGCCCTGGCCATGGGTCTCATCCCCTGGCAGGGGGTGTCGGCTTACCCCCTATGTTGGGAGCTGTCTGACTCCTTTGACCAGCTGGTGGATCTACTCACCAGCAGACTGGGTGTCTTTTTGGGTTGGTAGCCTGTACGCTTTTGCCCTATCTGTCTCCTACATGCTGCCTATCTTGAGCAGCCTACCTGCCTTGGGTTGTATGCTGTCTTGGGCTGCCTGCCTTAGGCAGCTTGCTTGCATTTGAGACACTCATTTTGGGAGCCTTCTTTGGGGCCTTTTTTGGGAGGCCCATTTTGATGGCCTCGTTTATTAGGCCTCCCTACTCGCTTGGGCTTTCTTGACCCATGCTTCTTAGGCCTTCGAGACCCCTCAATTCGGGCCTCAGGCATTCGGGCCTCTTTGACCTATGGTCCTGCTGATTCTTTGACTAGTCATATAGCCACGTGTCATCTTCTCAATGGCTAATTTTATTTCTGATTTTTTGTGTCGCATCAATGCTCATAAGTAATCCTTACTACAACACCTTTAAGGACAGTTAAAATCATGCACAAAGAGTTGAATTCCTCTAGATAGTTTCATTAAATCAAGGGTTAATTACACATGACACCCCTGTATTATACACGATTTGCATATGACTACCCTAAGGTTATA
>JAYMTK010001376.1:0-16592 GCA_036897405.1 Pelargonium myrrhifolium | reverse complement strand
ATAACATAATTAGTTTAGAAATTTATATTATTTTTGTGTTAAATATTTACGTATAAGTTTAGTTTTAGTATATTATTCACTTCTATGTGTATTATGAATTTTTTTAATATATTTTTTAATTTTTTACATATTTTAAAGAAATTTTAGGTATTTATAATGTATTTATGACACTATAAATCATATGCTGACGTCAGCGTATCCGATCCGTTCGGTCGGCCCGATCGAACCAGTCGACCCAGTGACCAAGTGACATGACCGAATCGCTCACCAGGCCGGGTTTTTAAAACATTGGGTCCAAGTCCAAGCAAATCAGGCGTGTTGCGAAAATTAGAATCGGTACTAGTATCGGTCGCGCGAAAACTGAAAAGGTCGGAGACCAAGTGATGATGATGAAGTCAAGGAGGAGGAGTTGCTATACAGTAATGGCGATGGTGTTGATTGGCATAGCTCTGGCCATGAACACAGCCAACGCCTCCAATTCACCTTCTGCTTTCGTCCAGAACGTCATCTACTCCAACAAGATCGCTATCTTCTCCAAATCTTACTGTCCGTATGTCTTCTTCACCATCTCTGTTGCAGTTCCTACTGCTTGATTTCATATCTAATTAGAACTAGGGCTTTCATTTTCTTGAAATCATCGGCTGCCAATGATCGTGAATTACGAGAATTAGGGCTTTGTTGAAATTATCAGCTACTAATTATTATTTTTTAGCTTAGACAGTTTTGAATTTGAAATCAGAACCCTAATTTTGATGATCGCCAATCTCGAATTATGCTGTATTGATGGTTCTGTGCAGCATGAATAGTAGGGACATCGAAATCACATGGGAGTATGGGACATCCAAACAGTCCCTAACTATGTATTTATTCATTTAGATATTTTGAAGTAGCAGGTAGTGCCATGTTTGTGCATTGTGAATTTTTACTGAAAATTTCTCTAAATTGATACAATTTTATTTGGATTGAAATTGATGATGATGGATGTTGAATTGTGAGTGTTCACTTTGTGTATATCATAAGTTTTTGTTAGGGTTAAACTGATAAATAATCACCCAACTATACACTCATGTCTTGTTTGATTCTCCAACTTTTTTTGATATCACTAATTATATCCCAACTTATTGATTTCATCACCAATACCCCAAACCTCAATTTTTGTGCATTTTTGCTCAAAATTTGATTTTCTTTTCAGCTCCTTAAAGTCATATATTTGCACATATTATTATTTTAGTAGGAGGCTTAAGAGAATAATAAAAAATGATGCGAGAAAAAGATAAATTTTTGGACTTAAAATCAATGAGATTGAAGTTTTGGGTACTTAATATACTTGGGGATTGATCTAGATACGAGTGAGTTTGTATAGTTGGAGGATCACCCTTTTTTCTTTTTGTGTGTGTGTGTGTCTAGATGTGTCTGTGTAAAAGTTAAAACCTGTTTTTCCAATAACGATAATAGAGATCATAATTTTATTCATGATGACTCATATGTTCCTAAAAGTGGAATTATAAGACTTGGTTTAAGTACATATGATTGTTTTGTTTTGATTTATCCTAGGCTGGTCATTTGGTTTGAGGTTTCTTTTTGAAGTGCCAATGTACAGCTCTATGTGGTTTCAACAATGTCTGGGTGGTTGTATACACAATTTGAGACAATGGTAGATGTTTTGTAGAAGACTAACTCAACTAAAAGGTTAGAAGTTAAACTAATAATTGAAGGTTCAACGATATCCTTGTACTACTCTAATATGCTTCCTCACTTGTAAGCTCATTATCGCTTTGCACATCGTCCATGCACAAGTCTTCTTCTTGCCTTGTGCTGAAATTTTGTAAGCCTTGTGACAATCAGACTATAATATCATTTTGAAGACCAATTCAACTAAAAGGTTAAGTTGATAGTTGAAGACCCAATCACAGAATATTAATTTTATACTACTCTAACATACTTGTGGTGTTAAAGGGCTGCCTGCAAACTTCCTTTAGAAATTAAATGTAGCTGGTTCTGTCTGTTAGCTGGGTTTTTGAAAAGGCAATAACTTCCTAGATGAACCAGTCTATATGCTCTTTAAATGCTTACCTGTACAATTCTTATTTCTTAGCACCTATTTCAATTCTCACCACAGCCTCTTAGACTGCATACTCGCGGCTTTGGGATCTTGTTTAGCACCCTTCAATTTCTTTAATATGCATTAAAAGCATGTAGGTGGATGATCTTTGGGTATAAATCATATATGGGTTGTTGTTTTAATGTTTGATTAGAAAATGATTGAACTCTTTGCGCTGTCATTAGATATTGTAAGCGTGCGAAGCGCATACTTAGTGAACTAAATGAACAGCCTTTTGTGGTGGAGCTTGATCTTCGAGGTACTTATTAACTGTTGCTATTGTCATTTGCTTTAACTTTCATGATGCAAGTACAGTTTGAAATGTTTCAACTACATGCAGATGATGGCAGTCAAATTCAGAGTGTCCTCCTCGATTTGGTTGGGCGACGCACTGTTCCTCAAGTATTTGTGAATGGAAAGCATATTGGCGGCTCTGATGGTTTGCCCTCCGCTCACTTCTTATTTGTGAATGGAAAGCATCTGTTTGGCTATTCATTTACTTAATTAAATTGCTCTTTTGTATTTCAGATCTCAAAGACGCAGCTATGAGTGGCAAATTGCAGCAACTTCTCAGTGCAAGTAGATGAAAGTGAAGTTGAGAGACACAAGCATCAGATCTGAAGCATATATGGATAAAGAAACCAGGCTTTCCTGAAATAAGTACAGCTTGTTAATATCTGTAGGTTCTGAAGTTGCTTCATTTTGTTAGAGAATCTTATCTATCCATCGGTTCACATTGCCACTCAGAATTATTGATTATAGACTTCATTTTGTTGGTTCCTTCATTTATTTGTTTCAGACAGTGTTGGTGATTTCAATAAAAGAAACAGAGCTGAAGACTATATACATCAAAACCTTGTTCTGTCAACTGGCCAAGTACATCACTCTGTTACTGCATTTCATCAATCAGAATACATTTTGAGTATAATTGAAGCTCCTAAACATATATGATGAAGAAGGCAGTAAAATCAAATCAAAATGAATTGCAGGCTACTTGGCAACAAATGTGTCGGGCCGCCAGTCGGTTTTCTGTGCGCTGAGTAATCCTTCTTGGTTTTTGGAAAATATCAGATGAACCTCCCAGTGAAGTGACTTGAGCAAGTTTTCAACCTCACTGATTGCATCGGACTCGTCGCGAACGATCAACTTTCCTCCTGGTCTAACTAGTCTGTCAATCTCCGCCATTAGAGGAGGAACCTTGCACCTACATATATGCAGACGCCTATAAGTACAATTTATACACACACGTGGGTTATGGGTATGTTTATTTTGCAGTGATTACCTCTTCTTGATCCTTGAGAAAAGATGATCAGCATGCAGGAGGTCATAAGATCGGGGATATGAGCTGAAGGACTCGCACCAGTCATGGTATATCCCGAAAAGACCCCTCTCGTAAATAATGGGAAGTGTATCTGGAGAATCTGTGTTCACTACATTCAAGACCCACACCTTAACATCCTTGAGAGCTGCTGCGAACCTGCATTCACCAACATGCATGATGTTCATAAAAGATAAACAACTTAACACTCAGTGGGGTACGGGATCTTAGATTCGAGCCTCGGTGTTTGTATGCTTACTGATAAAAAAAAGACAGAAGGTATAAGCATGAATGCACAGTAGGTACGTACCCTCCATAAACGGCTCTCATGTCCATGACATTTCTGACAGTGGACCAATCGATGCCTAGTCCTTTGAGATATGTCCTCTCCACCACTCGTTTCCAGTGTAAATAGTCTCTGGCAAAATCTTGGGGGGCTGGTTTCCCATAAATCCCCATCTGGGAGCTGTTCAACCAGTAAGGAGGTGTCTGCACTCTAATAGGCCATGGCCCGGGCCATTTTGTTCCCCTCTCGTTGCTCTCTTCCGGCACCCGGTGCATGCACGACTGCAGAGGAACATACCATGCCGCATTTGGATCATCGTCACTTTTACACATCGGAGGGTTCTTGTGCGTCCTCCGATTGTAGCAGTCGTTTGTCTTAGGTTTCCGGTAGATCGCAGCAGCAACTTTGTTTAATTTGTCCTTCCTAATGGCAACTCGATCCCAACATATAGCATATGTAATTTCAGACATTGCTACAAGTTAACATGACCAATGAGAACTATATGTTAGTTAATTTATGAACAAATGTGCGAAATTAGTAAAGTTAGTATATGATAAAAGAAATTTTATATATACCTTTCCAGATTTCCATATCTTCGGGCTTCCTTTGGTACACTGGTGTGGCTGACCACACAAAGTAACCCCCGGGACGCAAAACACGATTCAGCTCCAAAAGAAGTCTTCCACCTTCGGCATGCCAAGGAACCCTACAACGAGCACAATGGATGAGATCGAAGACCCTACTGGGGAAGGGCAGTCGCTTAGTGCCCATGACAGCAGAAATAGCAGGTATGCCCCTTTCAAGGGCAAATTGAACTTGAGCCTCGTGCTCGTCTTTCGGGGCAAATGACATTGTTAGAACATTTCTCTCGAATAGGTAACCCCCGAAGCTGGCTACTCCACAACCTACGTCCATTACTACTCGGGTATGTTTGCCCCACGCTATATCCGGTACCGCCTGCATGCAAATAATCAAAGTCAATTCAATTCGTATATGACCATGAGTTAGTATGTGCAAGATGTGCATATGCAAAGCAACTTCCCACGGTCTCTAATTGAAAAAAAGATCGATTTTTTAATTGTGTATTAACTAAAGAAACAAAAAAAAAATCAACAAAAGAATCGAAATTAAAACAAGTGAATGAAGATGTCAATGAACATGTAGACGAGATGATATATATAGCTTACATTTTGAAGAAAGTCAATGTAGTGCATGGCTCCATGAATAAACTGTGTCCCACCTCCAGGAAAAGTCAAGAACTCTCCGGACAACTTGACCCAGTTCTGGTGGCCTTTAAACTCAGCCAACTTCGTATGAGGAACATTATGATACCATATCTGCGGGAACGAAGTAGCAATTATACACACTCAAGCAAATGCAAATAAATCTAGTAGTTGGTAGTGAAATAACTATGAGGTTAAACTTTTAAGTATGAGTGATAAAAAAGTTCCGAACTTTTAGTTAAGTTGGTTCTTTACAACGATACCTTGTCTCTGCTCTCGGGCCAGAGAATTGGCGTCTTGTATCCTTCGGGAAGTGGGACCAGGCACGTAGGTGGGTTCTGCGGGCAGTGACGCTCGCGGTGCTGAAAGTGCTTTGTACTATGCAACTTCTTTAGGGCTCTTACGTTGTCCAAACAGGGTATATAATCAGGTCCAGTTGTCTCGTTACAGAGCTGCCACGTGTAACCATACATGCCTTCCTTGCCCTTCGATGCGTGCCTCTCGTTCTGATTCTCCGATTGGGTTTCTTGAGTTGACCATGACTTCTTTGACTCCTTTGACTCTTTTGGAATCCCCGAGCTGTCCCCACCTGGAAACGTGTCACCTCCACCTGCTGCTGAGCTGGCATCTTCAATCTTTGGTTTGGTTTCCGGGTTATCCACCTGCTGCGTGGTCTCTGGCTGTGGCTGAGGCTTTGTATCCGGGTTGTTGGTCTCGTCCGGGAACTCGTGCCCGTCCGGTTTCTGATCCGGAATCTGTTGCGGTTGTTGCTGCTGTTGCTGTTGTTGCTGTTGTTTTTTTTGCTGATCCTCCTCATCGATCTTCAGATGCTCAGTGTGCAATCTTTGATGTTCTTCGTTAGCTATTTGAGCAACGGTTTCGACCATTTTCTGATCGTTTAATTTAGCTTGCTCTTGCTGTTTTTGCTGCTCGGCTTGCTCTTGTTGCTTCTGTTGCTGCTGCTCAGCTTGCTGTTGTTGCGGTAGCTGCTGATCAGTTTGATCTTGTTGCTGCTGTAGCTGCTCAGTTTGATCTGGTAGTTGTTGTTGATCGGTTTGATCTGGTAGCTGTTGTTGCTGCTGTTGATCTTGATGCTCCGCTTGATCTAATTGTTGTTGATCTTGATGCTCAGCTTGATCTAGTTGTTGTTGATCCTGATGTTCAGATTGAATATCTAATTGTTGTTGATGCTTAGATTTGTCTAATTGTTGCTGCTGTTGCATTTTCTGCTCAGCTTGATCCATTTGCTTCTGCTGTAGCTGCTGGTCAGCTTGATCTATTTGCTGCTGCTGTTGTATTTGCTGCTCCGCTTGATCTATTTGCTTCTGCTTTTGTCGACGCTCAGCTTCGTCTAATTTCTGCTGCTGTCGCTCCTGCTCAGCTTGATCCAGTTGTTGCTGTTTCTGTAGCTGCTCCTCAGCTTCATCTAATTGTTGCTGTGTCTCAGCTTCCTCACGCTGTCGCTGCTCCTTTTCCGCTTCCTTTTTCTGCTGCTGCTGTTTCACTATATCCTGGTCCGATATATGATCCAATGTTTCTTTCGAATTTGAATTTGATTTCTCCTCTGTTTCTGTGGATTCTTTCGTCTCTTGATCGTGATCCTGATTTTCATTGCCGCCTGATTGATTGTTCTCGGCGTTTGTTTCGCCGTTCTGAGGCGTCGTCGTTTCCTGATCCACGACGTGCGTTTCGGTCTGAGGCTGAGGTTGAGGTTGAGTAGTGTCTTCTTCCTTGGGCTGATTGTTGTGGTTGTCGTCGAAATTGGGATTTTGGTCGGTGGATTTGACAGCTATATTGTCGACGAGGTTGGGAGTGTCGTCGACGATGTCGGTGGGCTGGGGAGGGACGACGGAGTCGGAGGTGAGCATCCAGACGCCCAAAACGCAGAGCGTAATGAAGCCGACGGTGGTTAAGGTGGAGGAGTAAGTAGAAGTAGAGCGCTTGTTGGTGCGAGATTTACTTGGAGGAGCCATTAAGAAATTTACCAGACAGGTTTAATTTGGAGATTTCTTTTTATTTTTTTTTTATGTTTATGTTTACATTTGGAGAAATGAATCAAGTAGAAGGCGGAGGTTTCGTGAAGGAACAAAAATGGAGAAGAGAAGATAGATAAATGGTGGTGAGTGAAGATCCAAATGAGACGGAGACGGATCAGAAAGAGGAGTTTGTTAGTGGTGTGTCGTTGGTTATGCTATGCATGCAGATCTAACCGAAATTGTAGGAGCTAGGAGACAAGACATGCATTTCTTGCATGGATCTGGTTCTTAACTGCTGTGCTGTCACTGCTGCTACTAACTGTTTCGCGTTTGGGCCCAATCGTACAAAATGGGCCAATTCTTAACTTTGGGCCTGAAAAAGCTACCACCCAATTGGGATTTTGTTGCAGGGGACGTACATATTGGGGAGAAAATTTGATGGGAACTTTTATAGTTTTATGCCAACGAATAGAAATAAATATCTCAATCTGTTTTTCAGTCACTAGAAAAAGAATCTCAGCTAGACTTTTAGGTGTTGATACTCAACAATGTCAATGAGATGATGCCGCCTCATGAATTAACACTCATATCAGTTCCAATAAATTCTGCGTCCGCCCGAATCCATTTATGTTTTGTCTTGGCTAGTACTCCTTGCCCTCTTCAGACAAATTTGTTAGATTACTCTATTAAGTGATCAAAAGATATTCCTGATTTTTTAATAGTTCTGGAAACTATTCATTTTGCTTAGATATGTGCTGCTCATTGAGTCATTGGCAGGCTGGCGGTGGTATTGGTTTCTTATTGAGGACATATTGATCCATGTAACATATTAAAGAACAATAATCAACCTCATTTCAAATTGTTCCTGGTACAAGATCTGATGTTTCTTTTAGTGGAGAACTTGAGATGTTCTTCTATGGCTTCTGAACAGTAAAGAAGCTTTTTTTCCTAGCAATTTGTTTTAGCTATGAAGCTAAAGCTATGCGTTAAGTTCTTAGTGACTCATGAAACGATCTCTTTCTTGCCCTCAATTGCATTCCACAAGGGACCCCCTTTTTCCAAGTCTCTCCATTTTATGGGACTTAATTAAAGTCAATGCCCTTATATTAAGGCAGTGGATGCTCACTTAACTCAACTTCTCTATCGATTGTTGATTCCCAGGTATCTTTTGCTTTCATGGCGGCAATATTGGCTTCAAATAGCTATTATTGCCGCAATGGAAAGTTCATAAACCAAGGAAGGATGGCAGAGAGCCTCAGTTTCTCAAACTCTATCTCAAATCAGGTTGCAGTATTTGACAGAACTCATCATTCGGCAATGACTCATAAATCTCGTAGGTGGCAAGTGGAAATGAGAAAGGCAGAATCACCCTCAAAATTAGGTACCAATGGGCGTGTCGTTAAAATGGTACCTACAAGTGAGATTGTAAGACAAAGGGCCCAATCTCCTAATAAAGTAGAGAAGGTGAATGGGACAAAGCTGGCAGTCAATGGAGCAACCTTAGTGAAGAGAGATTCAGTTCCAGCTCTGGTAAAGACACCAAAGTTGAAAGAATCTAGAGACCTTCCCCCAGTGGAGGAGCTAAAGGTTCTACCCTCAGATGAAGGTTTCAGTTGGGCCAACGAAAATTACAATTCTTGGCAAAGAAGTCTAGATATATGGTCTTTTGTTCTTTCTTTACGGATCCGTGTACTTTTTGATTCTGAAAAATGGGCATATATTGGAGGTTTCACAGAAGATAAACAGGTTAGTTTTGGTTCTTTATGTCACAGTTGTCTGGTGCTGACTTGCTGGCTCCCAATTGTGACTGTTAGTATATGTTAACTTCTTATCTCATTTTTACTCATAAAATATATCTTTCAGAAAAACAGAAGACGTAAAACAGCCTCATGGTTACGGGAACGTATACTGCAGCTTGGTCCGACGTTTATCAAACTTGGGCAGTTATCTTCAACCAGATCAGATCTATTTCCACGTGAATTTGTGGATGAGCTTTCCAAGTTGCAGGTAGATTTTGATATCTTCAACTATACTGATACTCTGCAGATATTTTACACTCTAGATGCATGAATATTTTTCTCTTTGTTAATGAAAAATGTTTTAAATTCTGCGTTTTTAATTTGTTCCAATTCTTCTAATATATTTCAGGATAAAGTCCCTACCTTCTCACCTAAGAAAGCAAGAGAATTCATTGAGAGTGAACTGGGTGCTCCAATTAATGTATTGTACAAGGAGTTTGAGGACCAGCCTATCGCAGCAGCAAGTCTTGGTCAGGTATCCTGTTCTTTTTTTTGTAATCTCTTGTGGTAAAATCTTGAAGCTATGTAAATACTAGTTAATAGTTTTAAATTTAAATTTGAGTGACTCGATGAATGTGAGAACACTTGCTCCAATATTGGAAGCATCATGAAAATAAGATCTTTGCACAAACTTGAAAAGAGTACACAAGCTTAGAGAGAATTATACTAAGAAAAAATAGGGAAGAAAGTGTCAGTGAAACTATATGCTTTCTCTTGCTAAAGCAATAAAAGTAGCCTGCCGAATACTGATGTTACTCATGTCGATATCGGTGTTCTGTGTTATCTTCTTTTATGCTCAGACAAGCATGGCGACCTACAAAGTTATGAGTGGCATTTTCATTATGTTGGTTTCTTCTTGCAAAAGTATCCTATATGGCACTGATTTTGAATTGTCCCGTCTTTAGGTGCATCGGGCTATCCTTCATACTGGGGAAACAGTAGTTGTGAAAGTTCAGAGGCCAGGTCTCAAGAAGCTTTTTGACATCGATTTACGTATGTAGTACGCTTTTTCTACCATATGATTGTATAGCTGCTTAGAATTGAAATGCTTTATCCACTGTAACTTTCGTGCATGTACCTGCAATTCCCTAATCCAATCAAAATATACTGAGTATAGTTATCGATGATTCACATTAAGCTTTATCAAGTTCCATATACCATCTGAAAGTTGCATCGAAATGCATATGGGTTCAAATTTTGCTGCTTCCATTATTTCTCAATCAGGATGAGAGACTATAGATAATGTTGAGACTGCACACCATTAGGTATATAGATATAATTCTATCTGATTGTATGCTTTCTACGCGTTCTTAATGGTGAGAGATCTGGATATATGCATGCTTAATTAAATTCAGGCTTTAGTTTATTTAACTAAATACTTTATCCTGTTCAGGAAATTTGAAGCTGATTGCTGAATACTTTGAGCGAAATGAAACTCTTGGTGGTCCGTTGAAAGATTGGACTGGTTTATATAAGGAATGTGCCAGGTAAGTAATGACAATATGTTAGCATGCTCTGTTTCTTTCATGGAATTTATGAAGCATACAAATTACATATTTGTGTGTGTTGTGCCGACACATCATGGAAGTGCAATGCTAGTGCTGTTTTTCTCATATTATATTGTCCTTTTGTTATTAATGTGTGATTTTATGTTGTATTGATTTGAAGTATTTGATCATAGTTTCAGTTACATGCCTTGATATGCTTGTGCTTGTGACGGTTTCAGGATTTTGTATCAAGAAATTGATTATATCAATGAAGGGAAGAATGCCGATAGGTTCCGCAGAGATTTTCGGAATATAAAGTGGGTTCGAGTACCTGTATGTTTCTTGCTACAACATTACAGGATAACTGAAGCGCTTAAAATAATTCCTTTTATCGCGTCTGGTTATTTTTTTTAATATAAGCCTGTTAAGGTAAATAGCATAAAACTGTGTCATCCAGATTCTTACTTGGCCACTTTTTTGGTTTATTTTCTTCCTCTTTTAGTTGGTTTTCTGGGACTACACTGCTAAAAAGGTGTTGACACTGGAGTATGTACCAGGTTTAAGCCTAAGAACTTACTCTTCATTTCTTGTTGTTCAAGATGACATCAAAAGCCTGCTTCATAAATATTTCCGTGTTAATAATTTATCTTTTGATATTTGCTTGTGAGCAGGTGTTAAGATAAATAGGTTAGATATGCTAGATAAACGGGGTTACAGTCGATCTCGAATTTCATCACGGGCTATTGAAGCATATTTAATTCAGGTCAGGATCTTAACCCTATTCATAAATAAATTTTGAATATGTAAGTTTGGTATGTGAAGTGTTCATATATATCATGTGATGGATGTGCTAGCTCTCTTTCTAATTAATTGAATGGCTAATGGGAATTTTTATACATTCAGATGCTGAGAACTGGTTTCTTTCACGCTGACCCTCATCCTGGGAATCTTGCTATTGATGCGGATGAAGCAATCATCTATTATGATTTTGGTATGATGGGGGAGATCAAATCCTTTACACGTGAGAGATTGCTAGATCTTTTCTATGCCGTTTATGAGAAAGATGCAAAAAAGGTCTATATTCTATCCCCAAAGTTCTGTTACTTCTGCTTTTCTTGTTCTTTGGTTGATTTTTTGAATTACCTGTAAACTAGCTATTACTCTAGAATTCCCCTTGGCTTTCACATTCATTTTTCATTTTTCATTTGACAATGTCGTTTTTTTTTTTAAACATGCAGCGTCTTTATACTTCAACTTCTGTGATGTCACTTGCATGATAATGCTAAATACATGTATGGCTCAGTTATACTGGGAACTTGTTAAGTGTAGCTGTGTAATCATAGTACTAAAATATGGTTTAAAAATTACATTCAAAATATATGAAATTAGTTTCTTTGTGGAAAAACTCTAACTACTTGAAAACTTCACTCACAGGTCACTGAAGCAATACATGTATAATCTGATAAGTTCTTTTGACTGTCATTGTATGGAATTTGGAATCTAGTATGACATTTTTTGTGAAAGGATATGAATATTTTACCAAATTATTTGATATCCATAGCTTGCTAGAATAAAGCATTTGTAACCAATCTTTGCCCTTGACTGGAATTTATACAAGTAAATTCTTGCTGATATATTCCAACCTTGCAAAGCTCTTTGTTCTTAAAGGTCATCTAATTTTCTCCAGTTGAGGTCATGTAAAGACCCACAATCCAGAAACATTTGACACAATTTATTATGAACTTTTCATTACACAAGCATGATTCTTCTTGCTCGATTTCCTTGAACTTACAGCATCGTTGTTCAGGTTATGCAAGGCCTCATAGATCTTGAAGCACTTCGGCCCACTGGAGACTTGTCACCAGTAAGGATTTGTCTGTATGATTCTTCTTTTCAATACCCATTTCAAGGAATTTCCGTGTTCTCATACTTTTTCGTCTCTGTATTCTATTCCTAGGTGAGGAGATCTGTGCAGTTCTTCTTGGACAATATGATGAGCCAGACACCAGATCATCAGGCTACTTTTTCTGCAATTGGAGAGGTATGGAATTACATATTCAAGACAGGTTTCATGCTCTTATTATTTTCTAAATGTGATTCTTTAAATGGGGCGAAGGACAGAAGATTATTCCTGTACAATTTTTGAATGCATATCCCAAAAAAACTGTGATTGCTAATGCATCAAGTTTTTGTGGCAGGATTTATTTGCAATTGCACAAGATCAGCCATTCAGATTCCCATCCACATTTGCCTTTGTCTTGAGGGCATTTTCAACACTCGAAGGTGATATCTCTGTCTCCTTCTCTCTAGTATCAAATTTTAACGCCCCCCTCAGCATTATTGTACAAATTTGGGAAGAAAACTAATGACCTGAGGTTTGGTTACTTTTGTCCATGAAAATGGTTTTCTGGAAGTAGATCAAATTGTACCATATCCAGTGCAAAAATAGCCAAACTATCAGAAAGAAATAACCTTTGATTATATGCTCTGTACGACCACTTTTTAAAACGTAAATTTTTACTTGATAGCTAAATAGCCTTGCTTTTCTTTCTCGTCTCTGATTATTACTCTTTCCTTGCAGGTCTTGGGTACATGCTTGATCCTGATTTTTCCTTTGTGAAGATTGCTGCACCTTATGCACAGGTTGAATACCTTTTTCTCTTAACAATTATTGAATACTATTTTGGTAATTCGATTATAGCATCAATGCACAAAACTGATGGTTTCACACCACCTACAGGAGCTATTAGACACGAGGCAGAAGCAGACCAATGGGACACAAATTGTGCAGGAGATAACAAGGCAAGCCAATGATGTACTGCTCTCCACCATGTTTCTTGTTATGATTGAATGAACTCTTCTGGTTATTGTGAAACACATCACACAACAATTCCATCCATATTTTCTAGTTCAGTCTTGTAAAGTGTCAGCAAATGACGTTTTTCAGGCTGGAAGCTACACCATGTCCATGCCATACAGAGTCCAGCGGATAGAGGAGTTTGTACAACAACTTGAGTCTGGAGATTTAAAACTCAGAGTCCGTGTGCTCGAGGTATTCATCAATTTAGTCCTTCATGACACCCTCCCTCTTAAATCCTTGAACAAAACTTTAGTCTTAAAACCTTAAATTGCATTCTCAGTCAGAGAGATGGGCTGAAAGAGCAACAGTACTACAAATGGCAACTATGCACACGGTAATGGGAGGTACCTTACTAAACCTCGGGGTCTCGTTGGCTAGTCAAGGCAGACATATCGTAGCAAATGGATTCTTTATTGGTGCAGGTGACAATGCTGATCCTTAAACATGATCATGTTTTCATTTCACATAATTGATCTCCTCTTCCTCCTTAATGTTCATTGGGATGTGACTGTTGATTTGTGTTGACTACCAGGGGCTTTCTTGGTGCTCATCATTATGTCTATGCGAAGAGTGAAGAGATTAAATAAATACGAGAAGATGATAGATTGATTATTTGACTGTACAAGTCAAGATTTATGTTGCACATTCGGCATATTTTTATGTCCAATTTTTCCAACATAATTGAGAAATGAGAGCTTTATTCATTGTAATGTAAGCTCATATAGCAATTGAAACCATCAAAAGCACAAGCATTTCAAGGATATGTGATAGCTTTATTCATTGACGGTGTAAACGATATTAACATTTATACCAACTGAATATGAAGAATGTGTATTGCCTATTTTTACAAGCCAACTTTGGGAACAGCATTGTCATGGCAAATTAAGTAGACGTTGTCAAGGAAGTTGGTTATTGCAAAATATATCAGTGACAGATGCCTTTTCACGTCTTTATATTAGCACAACTAGGGAGAGAACAAGTGCAATGCATGAATACATATATATATATATATATATGATATTAGTCGATCTACACTAAACACATATTAAAAAAATGGTGAGAATTTTAATTGTAACTAAACTTGAGCAAAATTAAATTTGTAAATATAATGTCGATGATGATCATACACATGCTTCTCCCAACTTAAAAATAAATTATCATAATAATTGAGCTGCAAATCATGTGTCACCACAGGATAAAATTCTTTGCAAAAAAGAACTACACATCAAGTTGTCCATTAATCTTGATCAATCTAGCTATAGGTTGTCCATTAATCTTGTTCAATCTAGCTATAGGCATTGTTGCGGACGTCATATACAAATCTACATATTACAATAAATAAAAAAATAACAAAAATAGTTTATATTAAAATGAAGATCATGATAAAACTGACTTGTACATAAAAGCTAATATTATGCTTTGATCCACAATTTTTTTGTTAAAACATGAGATGACTCTTGCAACCATTTGTGTAAACTCCTCATCCTCACAAACTATTTCATATAAAATTTTAAACAAATATTGTCTTATAACTAATAAAATAATAAGTTATAAATTGTAAACTAAAGATTAGTATGTCTCACATCGAAAAGATATGAGAAACATGAAGTGAGTCGCTTGTATATAAAGTTGTCAATATGTCCCACGTCGAAAAGTTGAAGAAATCTTTGAGAGATAAACTACTATATAATACTTAGGCCTTGTTTGGTAACTCTACTTCATGTCTATATAGAATGTCTATAGACATTTTTTGGCATAAGTATGTTTTGTAATATTGTCTATATAGACAATTTGACACTATTTCTCACAGGAGGTTGCAAGCTCTTGTGAGAAACTGTTAACATCTATATGTTGTCTTCTACCCAAAATACCTCCAATATGCTGGGCAGTGTACCCTTTAAATGTGTGAGGTATACCGTCAGACGTGGTATACCCAAATGTATAGGAGGGTTTATCTCCCATTTGTTATCTTGTGTCTTGTGTTTGGACGGTATACTTTGTTGTTTGTTGGGTTGACCAGATAGTTATATTTTACATATTATACATAACATGCTTAAGTGATAAAAATGACTCTCTCTTTTTAACCTTAAGAGTGTTTTGGTCATTTCATAAAACTATCCTCATTTTAGACAATTTTATCAAACAATACATTTCTAATTATCTATAGATAGTAACATCTATAGACATCTATCTCTATAGATGTTTAACCTCTGTAAACAGTTAATAGACTTACCAAACAAAGCCTTAGTCTTCTCTTATTCTTATAACGGAAAATATTGATTGCTATTAGTTAACAGAAAATTGTTTGTAACCTATAAAAAATAAATGGATTTTTGAGATAGAATTAAGGAGAATGCTCCAAATTGTTAAACTTGATGATGTGCCAACACCTAATGTCTTCTCACCTATAAGAGCATCTCCAATGGGAGATGCTAAGAGGGTGCTATGGAGATGCTAAGAGGTGCTAAGCATTGAAGTAGTAGGTGCTAAAGAGGAGATGCTAAGCTTAGCACCCAATGCTAAGCCCTTTTTGTCTCACATTCTCTCTCCAATTAACATTTATTAAGTGGGTGCTAAGCATTGGAGTAAAAATTGTTAAGAGGGTGCTAAACACCAAATAATGAGGTGGCACACTCTCTCTCTTCCTTAGCACCTAAAAAAAATGCTAAGCATTGGAGATGCTCTAAGGAGAAAATAATGTATTTTACACATATAGTTAACACTTTTTTTTTGAATGAAAATATAGTTGACACAATTAAATATTTCCATATAAATGAGGTTTAGATCTATGTTTCATAATTATAAGTGAGATTCAAATCATGTTTCATAATTAACTCGTATTGAGAACTATTTTAGACGTGTACCGGTATGCAAATATAGTTTAACACAATTAAATATTTGCATATGGAACTAAAATATGGCTACATGTCTAAAATAGTTTTGAATATGAGTTAATTATGAAATATAGATCTGATCCTCACCTATAATTACCCTTATTAATATTAACCTAACTTGTAGTCCCTAACCACACTCTATTGAGAGTTAAAATGTACATTTTCCTCTATAAAAATAATACACAAAATATATACGTGTAATATGAGCATCAATTGACTGATATAACTTTATATCAGTTGTTTTGAGTTTAAAAAATGAATAAAATGATGATACCTCATTTAAAATCATGGATTCGGACGGGTCGCTCCGCTCCCACAAATTCACTTGGGTGAGTATAAATGAAATTTAATGAGGTGTCATCACCTCATTGGATTGGTTTAAGTTGCAACAGATATAAAGTTATATCAGTCAATTGATGCTCATTTTACTCTATATGAGTAATATGAGCATTAGTTGACTGGTATAACTTTATATCAGTTGCAACCTAAACTATGTAGTTTTAAGTTTAAAAAACTAATAAAGTGAAGACACCTCATTTAAAATTATGGATCCGGACGGGTCGCTCCGCTCCCGCAAATTCACTTGGGTACGGTGAGTATAAATGAAATTTAATGAGGTGTCATCACCTCATTGGATTGGTTTAAGTT
>JAYMTK010001375.1:0-16595 GCA_036897405.1 Pelargonium myrrhifolium | reverse complement strand
CTGGACGGTAGACCGTCAAATCTGTGCGGTATACCGTCATTGGTGGGTCTACCATCATGTGTAGGTGGGTAGACCGTCCTATGTTACTTCATCAATCTTGTGTGTGGGCGGTAGACCGGAAAATGAGGGCGGTATACCGTCCTTGACGGGTCTACCATCATGTGTAGATGGGTAGACCGTCGTGTGTCACTTCATCGCCCTTATTACCTATTATTAATAGGCTGTGTAGTGATAACAAATTTATTTCTGTAGATGGATAACAAAGGGCATTACGGTCTTTTTATAATAACACCCTTCTTTTAAATAATTTTACCAAACAATACATGAACCTCTATAGATAATAAACTCTATAGACAATAACCTTTATAGACAATTACCTCTATAGACGGGAAATAGATAAACCAAACAAGGCCTAAATGTAATAATTGACTACGCCTCCTAGTCTTCTCTTCTCCTTCCCCTCTCTTTCTCTTTGGGACTGTGATTCTCTCTCTTTTCTCGGAAAACACTTACCTAAACGATAACTTCATGTACATCACTTGTTCTCCTCAAATCATGCAAATCCCAAGCAAGAAACTCCCGTAGAAACCCCACTCTGGAACATGGATTTTGGACCTCTACTTATCATGTTTTCTTCTAAAATCTTCACTGTTCTTTCCTGGTATCTCATTTTTTCGTTATATCTTCTCATTTCATATTGTGTTCTGATGCTTAACAATTTCTGGGTCTATGTTTTTCTTTTTCTTCTTTTACATTAACATTCTCTTTTTGAAGTTTTTGTAAATGTATAATTTTTTCTTACTTGAATTTTTTATGTGCAGGCCTTCATTTGCTCTGGTTTGTCCACTGTAAGTGGCTGTTCTCTCTCCTTTTTGTCATGGAAATTCTGTTTTTTGAAGTGGGTAGTTGACAATTTTCTGTATTACATTTTGATTTTGTTGCTTGTTTGTTGCAGTTATGCTTCTATTCGAGCAATAGAGAGTGATTCCAACTCCAAGACCCAGCAATGTCTTGCTTATTGGGTTTTGTTTTCTATGACAACTTACCTGGAGTTGGCACTTGCAAATCTTTTCTCAGGGTAATTTTGAGCTCTTAGTGAATTTAAATACATTCTGCATAGTATGTTCTTTGTTTTCAGTTAGTACCCATGATTTTCCCCTAACGGTATAATAGTTTGAAGAATTGGAATTTGGAACTCTAACCAAGTATAGTTGCAATTTGATTTGTTGTTGAAAGGAGTTTCATTGTGGTCTTTTAAACTTATGTTGACATCCAAACATTTGTTGCCTAAATTGCAGAATCTATGTTTTAGTGACACAAATAACATGTTGCGCGCTGTTTTTCCTTTTTAAGGATATGTCATTGTCATTTTCTCAGAACAATCATGCAGCTGGTAATTGAGTTTCTTGTCATATGTCAGGTTTCATTTCTGGCCTTATACAAAGGGCTTGTTTACCCTCTTGTTGGTGATACCTTACTTTGGCGGTGCTTCTTATGTTTACGACCACTTTGTGAGGCCTTATACAAAGAACAGCTTGTTGTTCCCGAGCAATTTGGGTTTCATGTTGAGCGAGCAGGACAGCGTCCTTGATGCAGCCGAAGGAAACAAAAATTGTAATGAACCAAAAGAATTGGAGAAAGTTGTCATCTGTGAGGTAAGCATATATATATATATTATATAGTGTGTGTGCGCGCGCAAAGGTCTAGTGTATGAGCCAACATCTTTTCTGTTTGTGAATGGCATAATTTTGGTTTAGCAGTTCACTTCCTTTGTTGCAGTTGGACTGTTTTTAACACCTCTAAATTCCTTTTGTAAGACACCTTAGTATTAGTGTGTTCTGTTATAGGATTCATGTTCTTGACTACAACATTGATTGGGAAATGGCTTGGTTGTTGTTGTCTTGTTGTTGGTGCCTTATTAGTAGTTTACTCTATGGACACTCATTTTAAGACGAAGAGGGTGATCAACATAAATTAGGAGGGTTTTAGAGGGTAATTCCATTTTCAGTTGGATCATTTTGAAGTAGTAAGATGTATGCATCTTCTTAGAAGCCTCAATTGTATACATTGTAACCGACATAACGCTTATCTATTACTCCATTCTCAAAATGAGTGTCCGCTGTCCACTTATAGAAAATTAGTTATGTGTGAAATATCATTAATATTCCTATAATAAGTTAGTTTTCCTTGATTAAATGTACAACACTAACTAACTTATCCTTAGTTTATCTCAAGAAGTGAACAAGGGCACTCTTTTTGGGATGGAGCCACTAGTAAAATTCAATTCTATTATATTGAATCGGGCCATTGCAATCGATAAGAAACTTGTTTCATATTCACTTGTCTCAGGAAAAATCCGAGGCTAGATATGACACCAAGGGAATGGGTTCTACATTGCTAACCAATGGAAAGAAAGTTCAGCAGGAGTGGAGTTGTCCTATGTGTTTGGTAACCACAACAAGTTCAAAATGCTTGAGGAAACACCTTAAAGGGAAGAAGCACAAAACCAAGGAAGAGGAGCTTAGATCAGACGAACTGGCCAACAAGAACAAACATATTTCTCCTCTACTTAAAAAAGGGAGCAGGATGGTTTTGCTTGATAGTTTCAACGAACTTTCATGGGGTAATCTTGAAAAATGGAGCGGCTTTCTAAGCCCGGTCACTAGATCAGTAACATTGTGTAAATGGAGAAGGCCAAAACTTGGATGGACAAAACTAAACACAGACGGGTCTATAGATAAAGCAAATGCTGGTTTTGGTGGTTTGCTTCGTGATCATGTTGGAAACCCAGTGTGTGCTTTCGTGTCGAGATCCACACAGGGCGATATCTTCTTAGTTGAACTATGGGCTGTGTGGAGAGGCCTTGTACTTGCTATGGGTCTCGGGATCAAAGTCATTTGGATTGAGTCTGATTCACTGAGCGTCGTGAAAACGATCAACAAACAGCAACCTTATGGTCCAAAGGCTGGTAGCTGTTTGTGGCACATTTGGGAACTCTTAAAGAAGTTTGAGAAGTACCAAGTTTCTCACACGTGGCGTGAAACTAACAGAGCTGCAGATTTTCTTTCAAAGATGGTTCTCAATGGAAACGATGTAGTCATGTGGCCTGTGGATTTTCCTGAGAGCCTTTGCAATATTATCAAGGATGATGCTCAAGGTAAGATATACTATAGAGGCTAACTTGTGACCCACAATTGGAAAAACTAGAAGTAAATACTATATTCAAAGAGGTTTAAAGATGATTTTGGATGTGCATGACATCTGGTGGGAAGTGATTATATCCAACAAAAACTGCTAAAAATGTTGTAGTTTCTTGTCAGATCCTCCTTTTGGTGTAGTGAGGGAACCAACAATGTGTATGGCACTTTTAAGTCCACTTCACTGATTCAATATGCAAAAATTGCACATGTGATAAGCAACTTCTTGCAACTTTCTTATCTTTTATATATAGTTGATTCAAAAAGGTTTTGTTGTGCGGGTTAGATCTCAAAACCTTCCCGATGATACAAGTACTTGGTGAGGGGATGAGCTTTAAATCTAGAAAGCAACTATCAGTGTCATAGTAATTGATGATGAAGCCTGGGTTGTGCCTGTGGTGAGTTTGTTTGAAAGACAAGTAATGTAATGTGCAAATACTTTCCAGAAGTAGGTCCAGTCCAGGCCAGGCTTCATTCTTTTTACCTTCTCAAGCACCCTCCATAAAAGAAACAGGTTACCAAATTGCTTTCACACCAACTCATTAGGCACTCACTCACACAAGAAACAAAGAAAGAAGTGGGTGTTAAAAACTGTTTCTTTTGCTAACTTTCTGTTCTTTACCAAAACCTACACTTTTTCTTACATCTGATAAATGACTACATTACTCATAGCAAGCAAGGTATTTAATTTGGCTCACAATTGCTTAAGACATTCCTACAAGAATATTCTTATTTGGGGTAAACAAAAAACCATTGATTTACTATAGTACAAAATCTTGATTTCAATTTTTTCTGTGATCGTAATGGCGAAATAAACTTAATACGCTCGTGTAAACTAAACAATTACTCCTCAATAACAATTTTTTTTATTTTTTATTATTATATCAGTTGACTTACACAACAAGAAGCGAATCTTCCGTTTTAACTCAAAACCTCACCCTACTCAACTCTACTCAACTCACTGGAGTTGAACTCACGACCTCCCACACAAAGATGTGTGTACTATTAAGCTATCACGTAGAGGACAAATAACAAATTTTACTAACAAGACAATTCAAGTGAAAATAAAGGTCACAACCCACATTTCGAACGATTAAATTTTGAATATCTAGTGTGAAAAAAAATAGTTTTGTTCGATCCAGTAATATTTTTCAGGATACATCTAAAAATGAATCAATTTTAAGTTCGAATATTTGTAAATTCAGATTCAAATTGCCACGTTTAAATTAACATACCGAATTCCTTAAAAAAAAAAAAAGTCACCGAAATAAATTATCCATAAATTAGGATTTTGACATAATTATGGAGAGAGTTTGGCAATGTTCCAAGTCGGCAACAAAGCCCAACAAACAATTGTTTTATTTTCTTATTTGGAAATATTAATTGCCCTTTTTAAAACGGCACATATATATTCGAAATTCAAAAAAGTCATAATACCATAATGCGCGAGTGACAGTAAACACAGAGAGCTGAGCTGAGGAGGTGAAGCCTCAAAACAACGCTTCGCAAACAAGATTCCAAATTATTTTCTGACCTCCCAAACAGATCCAATCACCTGCCTGTTCCTCGAATCTCAATGGAAGATGTTTTGGATCCAACCCCCTCCCCTAGGCACCACCATACAGATCCAGAGAACATTGAATCGCCTGTAAACAGAAATGGCAGTCTTGACGAAGAGGATGACGAAGCGGCTTCGGTGATTTGTGTCCCGGGGCCGAGGCTGATTCGGACAGGATTCGTCAATGCTAATCTCACTGGTCTGTCTTTACTTGAATTCAAGTTCAAATTCATTTTCGATTTTCTGTTCTGTAGCTTTCCTGGAAAATGGAGGAAAACAAACTGAGATTTGAAGTGCTGGTGAATGAATTACGTTATTTATTTTGTATCAGCTTCAGGTTTAAGTTTACATCGTGCTTTAATGAAAACTAACTAGAAAAAAAAAATGGAAGAAAAAATAAGCATTCTGGAAAACCAAGCAGGCGAGGGGAGTATGACTTTTGATGATGTTCAATTTCAATAAATTATGTTGAGTTTCTTGCTTAGGTAACTTTATTCACAGCATAAAGTGCATTCCCATATCTGAGACTGATTTGAATCTTCTATTAGTGGAGAACCGGTTTGAAAGGTCAATATATAGTGCTGCATTTGTTCCATTCATTTATCATTTGTATGGTTGTTTCTTCGTTGGAGTTGGTAATGGTTATCTTCAATTTTTCCCATAAATACATGCCTCAGCTGTTCTAAATGGAAACAAAACAATATACAAAACTTAATGTTTTGTCGTTTGAACCAGAAACGCCTGCAATTTTTGTAAATGTGGGAGGCGGGGCACACGAGATACAGGGTAGTCCAACTGTTCATCTTCAGTCAGACAGCTTTTTCCAAGGAGGGGATGTTATAAGAACAGATGAGACAATAATTGAGGGCGGTGAGATGCCATTCCTTTATCAGTCGGTTCGTTTTGGGAACTGCTGCTATCAGTTTGACAACCTAACCCCCGGAGACTATCTTGTGGATCTTCATTTTGCTGAAATTATATACACAAATGGTCCTAAAGGAATGAGGGTGTTTGATGTCTTCATTCAGGAAGAGAAGGCAAGCAAATTTAAATCATGATTACTTTATTTCATTGAAACACTTTATATACAGCTCTACATTCTAACAATTGCATGTTTTGGGTGAAAATTATAGGTCCTATCTGAATTTGATATCTATGCTGTAGTTGGAGCATACAAGCCATTACAATTGGTAGATGTTAGAGTTACGGTGGCTGAGGATGGGACAATTACTATTAGGTTTGAAGGGGTTTATGGGAGCCCAATCGTTAGTGGAATATGTATAAAGCAGGCCACACAACTCCTTGGTATCTTCCTTTTTCTATGAATTATTTGCTCATAAACATTTTTCTGATTTGTACTTACCCTTCAGACTCATGTATTGATATCCTGCAACTTAAATAAAGAGCCCCAGGTGAATGACAGATATCTCATATGTAATAATTGCGCTGCTGAAGTAGAGGTTTCATTAGCTCAGGTTAGATATAACTTCAAAAGGGAATATGAATTTTGCAGGCTTTGAGTTCTTGTTTAAAAGGTTAAGTTGATGTTGTGATTTGCAGCGTAAGCACGTTAGGATAAAATCTACTGCCAAGTATGAAAAGAAGATAGAGGAGCTAAAGACCCAATGCCAGCTCAAAACAGATGAATGCTATGAAGCCTGGATGGCGCTGACAGCTGCCAATGAGGAGTTAGAAAAGGTCCGAATGGAAATTGACAAGAAGTCTATTCTAAACTGTAGCCTAGGTAAGCCAAGATCTAGTTGCATATATTGAAGCTCCTAATTATGAGGAAAATATGTTTTCATTTTTAAGAGCCAATGGCTTGTAGTGCCAAATATAACGTTATTTTGAACAGAATCCATTCACCAGGTTTCATCAAATTGAAAAGCATTTATTTGGTGCACTTGAAGGATATCTTGTATGCCAAGTACTTTGGAAACTAATGTACCCTAATCTTAATTTAGATTTCGTATGTTATTTTGAATTTAGATCAAGCTTTGGAAAAACAAGCAGCTGAACTCCAAGATATTTCCAGTAAATACAAACATGATAAGAGGAAGTGGACCTCGGTCTTTGTTGAATTAGAAAAGAAAGTTAAGGTAAATATACACTTTTCATTATGCAGATAACTATATTACTTCTTAGTTCTTACTTTTCCCACCATCACCGCGGATAAACATTTGCATGTCCTATATTGATCCATCTACAGATCATGAACCAAGAGCATTCTCAGCTCTCTCGCGACGCACATGACTTTGCTGACTCGATTCCCGAATTGAATAAGATGTTATTTGCAGTTCAAGCATTGGGTAAGTTTGCATCAGGTTTGAAGTACAACAGTGATCACCCTTTTTGGTACCTAAATACTCAGTCAAATTGCAGTTGCACGGTGTCAACATCTTACATTGAAGTATAATGAAGAGCTGGCTAAGAGGAAGCAGCTTCACAACCAGATTCAGGAAGCAAAAGGCAATATCTTCTTATAAGTATCTATTGTCGTTATCTATGATATTTGCATTTAAATGAATCCACTCATGCTTCTCTATATCCTGTACCTTTCAGGGAACATTAGGGTATTTTGTAGGTGTCGACCATTGAGTAAGAAGGAGGAATCGGCTGGATATGCTACAGCCGTAGATTTTGATGCAGCCAAGGATGGTGATCTTGCAATACTTACAGGGGGCTCCACAAAGAAGATCTTCAAATTTGATAGAGTTTATACTCCAAAAGATGATCAAGGTGTGCATCACTGAAGAAATCTTGAATTATACCATGATTTAATAGTGTTCAGAACTTGGACTTGTGCCATGATATGAAACTCTCCAAGTAATGATTAAAGTAAATCACTCTTTAATTAATTGTTTCTTCTTTCAATAAATTTGAAATATTTGGCTTGTTTTTCCTTTATTGTTATTACTTAATTTTTTTCTCCAAGTAATTTGTAATATTTTGTGAGCAAGTAACCATTTGTGTGCTTAGTACTTAAAGATAGACCTTAACTGCAAGCCCTAGTTGTATAGTAAGCTCTAGGACCGGTCAGTTTTGGCATTGGCTGGTCAAATAGATAGGCAAAGATGTGATATTCTTTGTATCTTACTAACAGTGAATACCTTTCTTTTGTGACAGATGATGTGTTTGTGGATGCTTCACCTATGGTAATCTCTGTGTTGGATGGCTACAATGTTTGTATCTTTGCATATGGGCAAACAGGGACAGGAAAGACTTTCACAATGGAAGGGACTGAGCAGAACCGAGGAGTTAATTATAGGACTTTGGAGCAGTTGTTTAAAATTGCCAAGGAAAGGGAAGAAACTCATACATACAACATATCCGTCAGTGTATTAGAAGTGTATAATGAGCAAATCAGGGATTTGCTGGCCACCTCACCTGCAGAAAAGAAGTAAACATATATATCTGTCTTTCGTTTTATCTAGTTATTTAGAAATTTCTGACTTTAACCCACCTGGAATATGGCTTCTTCCCTTGGCAGTTGCAGACTACCATATTTATGTTGTGTTTTACCTTTAATTAAAGGAATGTCACTTGTATTCTGAATTTGATTTGCGTTTTAGGTTAGAGATAAGGCAAGCTTCTGAAGGGGTTCATCATGTCCCCGGAACTGTGGAAGCCAAAGTCAAGAACTTTAAGGAGGCGTGGGATGTTCTGCAGACTGGAAGTAATGCAAGGGCTGTAGGATCAAACAATGTGAATGAACATAGTAGCCGATCACACTGGTTAGTGTAACCTGAATTTTATCTCACAGATACTGCTTATGGCAGCCACATCATGCTTTCTTTGGAGAAAGTAGTTTGCAAATCAGCTTTTTTTTCTCCACAGATATTCTTCACTTTTGTCTTATGTGGCAAATGGCTGGGCTTACACAATGGGGTAGCCCTCATGATTCTGCCATATTATAAAGCTAATTTAGCACGTTTTGTTAAATAAAAATAACCCATTAATTGTGTTCTGTTATGAGCAAGTTTTTTTACTCCTCTTTTCTTTCTTTCTATATTTAGTATGCTCTCCATATTGGTACAAGCAAAAAACTTAGTAAGTGGTGAGTGCACCAAGAGCAAGCTATGGCTTGTAGATTTAGCAGGCAGTGAGAGGCTAGCAAAAACAGAAGTGCAAGGAGAACGACTTAAGGAAGCTCTGAGCATAAACAAATCACTTTCAGCTCTTGGGGAAGTAATTTGTGCTTTGGCGACAAAAAGCAGCCATATTCCATACAGGTTTGCTTTAAATTTCCTTGTATTCAGACCTGTTATATTGCCTGTTATAATATTTTGATATGTTCGTTGGGGTTATGCAGGAATTGCAAGCTTACCCATTTGCTTCAAGACTCCCTGGGTAAGCGGTCACATGATAAGTTCATTTTTGAACACGCTATTCCTTTATCATTTTTACTGGATATTATTTGGAATGGTGTTGGTGCAAAAGGATGGGGTCATTGCAAGTGATGTCACCCATGATAACCAATGATCCAGTATTACAACCACCATTGTGTTTAGAAAGTGAAAAAGTTCAGTGAGAAATTAACTGTGTACTCCTGGGTGTCCCTTATTTTAAATGCCTGACCAATTATGACGTTATGTATGGATATGTTTCACATCCAGCGGTATTAAACTACTCCTCTTGTTATGGAAGTCTCAGGGTTAATACAGGCCTTATATACATATTGCAGGGGGTGATTCCAAAACTCTAATGTTTGTGCAAATCAGCCCTTTAGAGCAGGACCTAGGTGAGACTATAAGTTCGTTAAACTTTGCAAGTCGGGTTCGAGGAGTTGAGCTGGGTCCTCCAAAGAAGCAAATTGACATGGGTGAGCTTCAAAAGATGAAAATGATGGTAAGGTTATACATGGCCAATTGAATTGTTTTTCTTTTTTCATTACTTTGTAATTTTGTATACTTTATACACAATAGGGCTTACTGTTGAGTTTATTGTATTCGTGATTCGAGTGACTACATAATAGGGCTTAATTTCTCTTTCTGATCATGTTGAAGCTTGATAAAGCAAAGCAAGAATTGAGATCCAAAGATGATGCTTTACAACAATTAGAAGAAAAGTTGCAGAACGTTGAAGGCAAGGCTAAAGGCAAGGATCTGCTCTGTAAAAATCAACAAGAGAAAATGGATGAACTTGAAGCCCAGCTTACATCAAAGATGGAGTTATGCAGACAATTAGAGAAGCAATTGCTGCAAGTTTCAGAAGGATTTAATGGGAAGGATGAACTTTGCTCAAATCTTCAGCAGAAGGTTGGTTTCCAAACGATTGTTTCCAAACTTATCTTTCCTGTAAACAATTAAAATTATCTCAACCATGACACATGAGTTTTCTTTCAACAAAAGGTCAAAGAACTCGAGAACAAGCTGAGAAATCATGAGCATGTGCAATCCATATCTCTTCAAAACAAGGTTTGGAAGCTACTTTTCTATCCCTATTTCATCACAAGTTCCTTTACAGAGAGGAGCCTCCTTACATGCATAGAGTTCATAAAATATTCAATCTCATTGCATACCAAAGGCAAGTTCAGGTTTAGGGGCCTGTCATCATTTTACAGGAACAAAGAAATGGTACAAAAGCATTTTAAGTGACTACCTTCAATAATTTTCTAAACAGCAGCATAATTTACATGTCTTTAGTTGTAGAGCTAAGGCCATTACTCGTTTAGGCTGTAACTAACCAATTGGAGTGATCATTATAAATTTGTAGAGCTTTAGCTACATCAGTTCAGTAAGAATTGTTAGTTTATTCAAATAAGGAAGACAAGAAATCAGTTTACTCATGCAAGTTATAGCAACAAAATCAAGGTGTCTCGATAATTGTTCTTCGAATGCTGCAGGTCAAGGAGGTCGAAAACAAGTTGCAAGAGAGAACACAGCAATATGAGCTTCATTCTGTGATCCTTCAGCGAAAGGTTGTTGCTATCTTAATAAAATTGCTGTCATAGTTGCCGCAAATATTTTTTGACCCGTTCCAATTTTCAAAAAGTTTACTTCCTTTCCCTTCCATAGTTGCGGCGATTATGTAAAAACTAAATACCCATCTCACAGAACCATTACTACTCTTTCATGGTATGTACCATTATAAGCAGATAATTGACAACAGAACCTGATTGATGTATTTCTTTTTAGGTGAAAGAACTTGAGAACAGGTTGGCTACTGAAGGAAACAACTCAAATCATCAAAAGGTTTGCCTTCAACCACATTATAAGCTTGTGAATGTTATGCTGCAATAATGTAATGTGGAAGGCAAAAAGTGGTTATCTTACTTCATATTATAGCAGATAAAAGAGCTGGAAGAGAAGTTAAGACGGTATGAACATCAAGGGTCTGTATCACCACTTTGTTCGGCTGGAATATCCTTACCAGCCTCTGGGAAGGAATCGAAAGATTGGGCAAGAGTTGAAACTACACCCAGCTTGGATGCCCCAAGCCAGAGAAGCTATTGTAGTAACCGGACAACGAGCCAGGGATCTGACTTGCTTAAAGGAGCAGAGTCGCTTCGTGAGATAAGAAGGAAGAGGGAAATACAAAGCAAAGAGACCAGGAATGGTTCGTTGTTATCGACTTCCATGAATGACAAGAAATTAGTGGCAACAGAGGCACAAAAGGCAAAGCAAATTGACCCGTCAAGAGGATTAGCAAGGATTACAAGAAGTACGTCTTGTACGACTCAGAGAGCAATCTTAAAGAACAAAATGGTAAGAGATCAGGGTCATGGAGCCAAGGAGAGCAGCACCAGGTCAAAAGTCTGGTTATGAATTAGACTGATTTGAATTGCACAATCGCTGTACATTTTCTTCAGCTTTACCACAACTATAATCAACATTTGAAACAACACCTGACTAGAATGTAAATTTCTCACACCACAGAAATATTCGGTTTGTGTTAATGAGAAACCATTGAGATTTGTTTTATTCATTGTTCTGCGAATCAAGTAGCTTTCTAGGTTGTCAGATTTTGTGTCCAACTTAGAATAGTGAGTTGATTTGCAGGCCCAAATGCGATCCAAAATTTGTCAAGTCTTGATCATAATTTGATTTATTAAAGTATCATTTTTTTTGAATAAATTATGAGACTCCAAAAATGCATTTTAGATACCAAAAAATCTATGAATTTGCAGGTATTGTAGCAATACTATAGTTCCAAGAAATCACCAAAATTCACAACCATAAGCAACAGAAAGAATATGCATGTTCTGTGCACAAAATAAAGATGTGACAAAACAATTTTGAAGAAACAAAACTTTAAAATGATGAAATAAATTTAAAAAACATTAAGATTGGCAAAATGAAAAACTGCCAGAAGCATTTTCCTTAGCAAATGTGCGTACGGACTGTACAGTCTATCAACATGTTGTTGTATCAACTCAACATCTCACAGTCAGTTTCATCAACCAACCCTTTACCAACCCCAAATAATTCCCTATCTCAAAAGTTTGTGACTTGATATATACTATCTACATCATCAACTCCCCATTTCTCTTTCTCATCCAAATCCAAAACCTTCATTGGCTTCGTGGATTGCAAGCAGCAGTCTTTCCTCCAGATGTTCTTTAGATGGATACTCCGGCAAATCCAACTGGTTGAAACTGCATGCATGCACCATATCAACAAGTTAATGCCGAGTAAATTCATACAGTATTTATTGTTATTACAAACGCTACAAAGAAAAAGATTCATTACCATGTATGAGCAGAAGGCAAGTGATCAGGGCTCCCATAGGCCTTGTGTATCTGAAACTTTTGTGAACCAGATATTCCCTGAAGTGCACTAAATCCTTCTAAAGGTACCTGCAAATATCAGGAGCAATGCCAACCACTACCTTTAATTCCTAGATCCATAAAAGACAAATGCAAAGTATATGTGCTAATCATTTGAAACATCCAAAGATATGTCTATGTTAAAGAGTAAAAAGATATTGGGAAGTAAGGTACTATCAACCAGAATGCTCTCAAATAGCAATATCATAGTCAATCTTTACTATGTTGAAGCAATATGTTCAAAATGTAAAATAAAAAGGGTAATAACCTTGGAGGTGCCAGTCACAAACTGCAAAAGCCGAGCCTTGTCTTCTTTGCTGAAAGCTTGAACAACCTCCCAGAACCATTGTATGACAGGAGATGCAGCGCTATATCCAGAATACTCGGTATTTGCCCTCATGTCATCCACTGAAAGACAATAATATAAAAAACTTTATTAAGCAATAAAATGAAGAAACTCAAAGGCATGTTACATTATATCTTCACAGAATGTGAAGAAAAACAAGTTCAAAGAGATACTCACAATCAATGTCCGGAAGGCCACTTATTAATAATTCCAATTCCTTGTCATTAAAAATTGATATCAAATCTCTATGAATTAATTCATTAAATCCTTCCAGAAAAGCATTTATCTGTGGACGAATGGCAGTGGTCAACCGATGCTCAGCAACCAAATCAACGTATTGGTGCTTATTCTCCTCAGTAACTTTCATGTTGCGTCCACCAGGAACCAATTCATAGTCAGTTACCTGAATCAAAATAACATATTAAGTGTTCTAAAAAAAAAAAAAACCTAGATTGATAATAACAATAACTATGAAAAACCCAGTTCAATAGTAACAAATTTATGATGGAATTTGAAGAGATCATTACTTCATTTCTTTCGTACAAAATCAACTTCTCTTCATCAGCATCAATGCTAAAGGTAAGGTCTAGAACATCACTAATATCATTCTGCAGAATTCCACAAACAACCAAGTTAGAAGGAATCAAATTTGAGAGAGAGAGAGAGAGAGAGAGAGAGAGAGAGGAGACAATACCTCAAGCATCCACTTCAGGTTCTTGAAATAATCAGGATCAATAGCTTCAATATCATGGTATGTAACCTTAACTCCAAGGATATGCTTGTAGAAAGACCGGGTGAAATGGACATCCAAAAGTTGACCATCAAAGAGTGCTTTCCCCACCTGGAAAAATTAAAGGAATGAGCAAAAGAGCACATGTATAATATTAATACCTCAAACAAACAAGATAACTAAAACTGGTACTCACAACTCGCCCAACAAACTTGAAGTATGAGAGATGTTCAGTTTGGTAAACTGAGTTGGGGTTTGGCTGGAATGTTGAATCATTGCCCACCGTTGTAAATAATAGTGCTCCCTTGTCAAAAATAACCCTAGACAACAACTGATACCATTCCCTTGTAAGTCCACCTGCATCAATACCCTCTTCTCCTTGAAAGTGAACTGTCAACCTCCCCTTCAAATCTTGAGTAGATCGCATACGCAGTTGGTTGTATGAATCTTCAAGAATGTAAGCTCTTCTAACTGAAATTCTAAGAGGATTATGATGATGATCATGCTGGTGCTTAATTTTTGATCTGAAGTGAGAACGTTTATTGTCAAAATCAATAAAACGTGGAACTTTCAGCATGAGTGAAAAAGACTTCTCAAGCAACCCAGGATTTTGACGGATGAAAGCATTTAACAGCTTCCTGTGCTTATCGGAGAACTTAACAAATGCAATCTGCTTTTCATCAACTTTTGATACAGATCCTGAAATTTTCTGGCTAGTGGATGTGCCGGCCTCTTCAACCTCAGAAACTGCCACAGCACCAAAATCATGAGTAGAACCAGGTTGAGAAGGATGTAACTTCTCACACATCACAAAGAAGGATTCTATGTATGGCAATAAATTCTGAGTTCCCGCAGGAAGTGGAGAAATGACACCAGACGGTTTAGATGAGGAAGATGTTGATGGAGCAGACAAATCAGTTGCAGAATCTGAATAACTCTCAATTTTGCTTATGCAAGTGCTCAGCTCCAACCACAAAGGCTCTAAAGCTGCATTGATGTCCAATACCTGTGAAAGAGCAACAGTATACTCCTTTTCAGGAGCAACCTGCCGATCTTTCTCTTTCTCAATCAATGACGAAACAAGAGAACTTAAAGCCTGCAGGACCCTAAGAATTGCAGCACCATCAGAAGACGCTGTATTGAGGAGTGCTTTCACGGCTTCACCAAACATGTGTAACTCATCCATAGCAGATTTGGTTAAACTCTGAACAGCAGCTGATAGCTCAGTAATAAAGAGATGACAATGAGCGGGGGCAATGGCTACCAACTTTTTCATCACCTCTGCCACTAAAGTATATGCATTATCTGACAAACTGGAAGGATATTGTAACATGTCAGACCAAGCAGATACAAAGGAAAATAAACACTCAAATTTTAACAAAATCAAGATGTTTAAACAATAAGTATAGAAGAGTCGGTGCACTGTGCGTCTGAAAACAACCATTACTATACCATAGTCATTTAGTTATTTGTTATGGCAAAGGCAGTTGTTTCACACCATCATGTCTTTAATACAAAAAAACAATTCATTCGTATATTTTAGTACATAGCAGAACTAAAGACTCCCATCCAAAAGGACCAAATCCAAGCATCTACATTTATACTAATCCCGATGAGGAAGTATGTTAGCAATAGAATGAAATTGGGCATGAAATTCATACGATTTACTAACAGCTAGCAATGAACAATAAGCATGGAAATAAAAGTTACTCTTGCCCCATATTATATACCAGGAAACAAAAGTCAGCCCCTTGAACAATAATTTATATTAGGAAACAAAAACAAAACAGTATATTACTGGTGAGTGTAATCAAAATCAACAAAATATAACCTTCACAATGACATTAAAACACCACCAAACAAATAAAAGCAGAAGCATTATCAGACCCATTAAAAAATGAAATTAAGACGCAATAAACACCAACAACATGAATTGGCCAACAGCTGGAAGCCCGGCACACAAAATAGTAGACAAAATACTATCACTGCAACCAAACATGTTTAAGTCAAAAGAGGCTCAGATTCGTATGAGACAACACAAGAAATTTGAACCATTGAAAACTAGCGAACAATAGCGAAAGATAATGCATAGGGTGTACAAAGGACATCATACCCTTCACGAGCAAGCAATGAGCATAGAAGTCGAAGTTCTGACTCTGGCAGATTTGACAAAACGCTTTCGGCATCACTTTCAGCACTGACACCAGAAGTTGTAGGTTTGGAAGAATCGATGGCACTAGATGATGGAGGACCAACTACAGAAGAGACAGCACCAGACTCCACATTTACCTCTGCATCAGATGTGGAAATTTGAGGACCAGGTGGTTGTTCAGTAGTAGCCAACATCCCAGTTTTGTTTGACAAACTTCCCTTGCTTTCAGCATTATCAATGATGACCTCCAATAAGTTAAGTAGCTGAAAAAACAACAGAAATAGAGTAGGTCCTTTGGGAACCAACAGCTAAACAGAACTACAACCAAAAATTATATTTAAACAGGCATCACCTGTTCAAGATGGGCTATACTCCTCAAATAAAGAGGTTGATTCAAGAGATTCAAGAGCAACGCAACAGATAGATATCCATCCTGGTGCTCTCTACTATTTTGATCCTCCTCAACAACCATCACTGCTTTACCACGAGCCTGACTTATATCCTCTGGCTCCTTTGAGGAAGGGTGGGACAGCCTAATCTGAAGCAAAATCTTGGCCACATACGGATGATTTCGAGCCAAGTAAGTAAGAGTTTCAAGAATGCGGCGTGACACCAAAGGAGGGACTCCTACAAAATAGATACATCATACAAGGACGAGATAGACAAATCATCCATCATAGCCAAGGTCAAACATAAAGACACATTAAGAAAATAAAATATAGCAAAACATGTGGATAAACAGAAGTAATCAACGGTATATTCTAGTTGCACGTAGCAGCAAGTATCCAAGACTCACAAGAAATGTATCTATCAAAAAAAAAAAAAAAAAAAAAAAATTAAAAAA
>JAYMTK010001374.1:0-16598 GCA_036897405.1 Pelargonium myrrhifolium | reverse complement strand
AAGCTTCTAGACCGAACTGCCAAGACCACAAACTCGGAGTCAAGAGATATAGACAAGCGGCGCCAACCCCTGTTCCAAGCCAACAACAACCCTTGACGCAAAGCTTCCATTTTTGCTACTGAAATCAAGTTATACCCAATAAACCCTGAATACCCCAACATCCAATTACCATTTGAGTCTCAAAAAACACCACCAAAAGAAGCCAGTCCCGGATTACCTTTGGAGGCCCCATCACAATTCAGTTTTATCCAATTGAGGGGAGGAGGCTGCCAGGAGACATTAATAAGCACTCTTGCCGGGCGTGGAAAAGAAGTCGTTAAAAAAGCCCGGCCAACTGTGTCCACCTCCATTAAAATAGCACGACAAGGATCGGGAGGGAGATGGAAATCCGGCTGCAAGATTCTGCCACACCTCCATGGCCAAAGAGACCAACACGCAGCCCCAAAAATCGTCCCCCACAAGCGTTCTCCAACAGCAAAATTTGCATTTTTTAAATTCCAATCTAACCATAAAGAGCCCGTAAGGGAGAAGAACGGGCCATGAAAGGAGGTAGGAGCCAAATGTCTCCAAACCCTGGCAGCAAGCTCACAATCCCGCAGGATATGGATTTCATTTTCCACTTGAAGGCCACAGATGGAACATAAAGGACTGAGAGTCATACCTCTATCGAAGCGCAACTTGTTCGTAAGGAGACGCCCATGTCGGACCAACCAAAAGAACGAGTTCCACTTGTGAGGACCCTTTACACTCCAGACCGTCTTCCAATCTTTATCATACGAGGCGTCATCTGGTATTGATGCAAGGATCTCATACGTAGATTTGACTGAGTATTCACCCGACTTATTATTGCGCCAAACAACCACGTCTTTTCTTTCATGATTATATGAGATCGGGTATCCTAGCACCCTATCCGCCATGTCCGAAGGCAGCACCGACCGAATGAGCACCACATCCCAGCCACCCTCCGGCCGAATAAAGTGATTAACGGGCACGTTCCAAGGGCAGTCTTGTTGAAGAATTTCAGCGATGGTCCTATCCTGTAACCACTTATCATGGAAGAAATCAACGAGCTCTCCGTTCCCAATCTTCCAACCCAATCCAAACTCAATCAGGTTTGCGCATTTAGCAATCCCCCTCCACACTCGGGATGCACCCGCAGGGCACGGGCCGGCGAGGATGGCTCCATGCCACCCATACTTCTCTCTCATAAGTCGAGTCCAAAGCGTATCATGATTCATAATTGCATCCCAGCACGCTTTGCCTAGGAAATTTGTGTTCATGTCATCAAGCCGACGAACACCAAGCCCACCCTTATCCCGTGCATGGCAAACCTGATCCCAGGCAATCAAATGGACCTTGCGTTGCTCCACCGATCCACCCCACAAAAAAGTCTTACACAACTGTTCCAGTTTAAAAATAATTGACCTGGGAATCCATTCTGAAAGCATAGCGTAGTTAGCCGAAGAAGACAAGACCGACCTTACAAGAGTAGTGCGACCATCCAACGAGAAGTATTTAGCTTTCCAAGCTGCTAACTTGGCCCCAATTTTGTCCACAAGATAGTTATAGTCAGATGCCTTCATTCGGCGGCAATGGAGCGGGGTTCCAAGGTATTTTCTAAGGTCTGAAGTTAACCCAATGCCAAGCCGCCTCTCTAACCTTCTTCTTAAACCAGGTTGAACCGAAGGGGACACCATGAATTTCGATTTAGCAGTGCTCACCCGCTGTCCCAAAATAGCGCAGAAATTCGTCAGACATTGCTTAATGATCATAGCTTGCTCAACAATAGCAACCGCAAATAATAACAAATCGTCGGCAAAGAATAAATGAGAGATACCGGTACCATTTCTAGCCAATCGGACCGACTCCCAAGCACCTGATGCCACATGTTTTCCAATAATGTTCCCCAACCGTTCCATACATAAAAGGAAGAGATATGGGGACAACGGATCGCCCTGGCGAAGACCTCTCCCTGGCTTGAAGCTCTCTGTGGTCGATCCGTTCCAAATAATACTCATCGAAGCCGAACTTACCATGAACATAATTAAACGAACCCAATCTACTGGAAACCCAAAGAATTCAAGCGTTTCATGGAGGAAATCTCAATCAACGCGGTCGTATGCTTTTTCCATGTCAATTTTAACTGCCATGACACCCCGATCCGACTTGGTTATCCTGAGCTTGTGCATAATCTCTTGAGCAATAATAACATTGTCTCGGGCCATTCGTCCAGGAACAAATGCAGCCTGGTTAGCCGAGACCAAGCCGTCCAGAAAAGGTCGAATGCGATTCACCAGTACCTTAGAAATCAGTTTAAGCGGCACCCCGCACAAACTTATGGGTTGAAAATGAGCAAGCTTGGTTGGATGATCGACTTTCGGGATTAGCACCAAGTGGGTATTATTCAAATCAGTGTCGAAATAGCCTGCCGAGAGCCCATCAGAAACCAATCTAACCAGCTTATGCCCAAATAAATCCCAATGCTTATGGAAAAAACCTGCCTGAAACCCGTCCGGCCCGGGGGCTTTCCAAGGATGCATACCAAACAAGGCTTTCTTGACCTCCTCAGTCGAGACCGATTCCAGCAAAAAACCCCTCTCATCGTCAGACAGAACAAGTCCGGACCAGGCAGCCGGGTCACGAGCGCTCTGTGTGTCCGGAGTATACACGTGCTTAAAATAATTCACAGTCATAGCCTCTAGCTCCTCCACATTATCAATCCAGTTTCCATCGTCCGCTTGGAGAAGGATGATTTTATTCTGGCGTCTACGACTCAGAGTTGAAACATGAAAGAATTTTGTATTCCGCTCTCCCGATACTATAAGGTCCCGCCTCGATTTTTGGTACCACAACCACTCTTCCTCTACAAGAACCGCGTTAAAATCCCGTTGAAGCTCCCTCTCTAAGCGGAATAAAGACTCAGATGGTGCCACAAGTTGTTCACGTTGAATCCCCTCAATGCGTTTCAGGAGACTCTTCTTCTTCTTAAAGACATTCCCAAAAGTAGATTTATTCCACTCCTTAAGCACTGCTTGGATGCTTGATAAACTCGCAACCAAACTTGTGTTATCAGAGTTATCAGCGGAACCAACAGCGTGCGCAAAAGAGTCGTGGGACATCCACATTGCTTGAAAACGAAAAGGCCTGCGAGCCGACGGACCACAATCTGTCATGGACATTGATAACAGTAGCGGGCAATGGTCCGAACTGACACGAGGAAGGTGTCTAACCCGCGCCTCAGGAAAAATAAGGCGCCACGAATCATTGCTCAATGCCCTGTCTAACCTACATAAAATACGGCTTTGACCCTGCTGCATATTAGACCAGGTAAACGGATTACCAGAAAACCCCAAATCAAACAACTGACCCGCATTTATCCATCCACGAAAAGCTGAGACCCGAGCTGATTGAATTACCCGACCTCCCAGCTTTTCCCGCGAGTCAAGAATATCATTCATATCCCCCGCAACAAGTCACGGGAAACTCACTTGCTCAGCCGAAACGGACATCGTGTCCCATAGCAACTTTCGGGTCTCCCAACGGGGACTAGCATAAACGCACGACAGCAACCAGCTCTGCCCAAACGAATTAGCGAACATTAGATGAACAAGTTGATCCGAGGAACCCAGAACCGAAACAGACCAATCCAACCTGTTCCATAGACACCAAATTCCTCCAGCTCTACCAATCGCATCTACCTTATACCAGTACTCGAATCCAAGATTATTAATGACCCTATCAACTCTGCCACCACTGATTTTGGGCTCAAACAAGACTAACAAATTTACACTATGTAAACGAACCAAATCTTTAATCAGCGTGCTTTTCGCACGTAAGCCCACCCCGCGGACATTCCAAAAGAGGCAATTCATTATTTACCAGAGGAAGGATTGGAGCATTGAGGAAGCTCCTGCCTCGACTGGTCTAAATTGGACACTCTTAATCCAAGAATTGACTGTTGTTCTTTAGTAAGACGCACACCCAATTGTTTAATTACCTCCACAATGGCTGCCGCCTGACCGTCCGGCGGCCTCGTTTGCGCTATGAGGTGTTGCAGGTCTCGGCCGCCTCCCATTCGTTTCCCTTGCATCGGGTCGTTGCTACGCGGAGCATTAGTAACCTGACTGGCTTGTCGTGGAGCAACCTGACGACTTGATACAGAAACCGCCGGCGGAGCCATCGGCGCACGGTTCAGATCAAACGCGGCGACTCTCGCTTCACCTGAGCCAGCACCACCAACAATCTCTTGTCCTTGTCTTCTCTGCGCAGGTGCTCTAGAAGGATCTTTATGGGATTGGGCCACACCTTGCTTTGGGCTTGCTATGAGTAAATTTGGGCCATAGTGATTCTTAGGCCCAATGTGCTGCTCCTTGCTCTTTTCATTTCTCACACTTATTTGACCAGTTTTGTTGTTAATTTTCGGAACCAGCGCCAAGTCTCCGGCAACCTGTCCGGCGACGCCTCGATCATTGGGGAATCAGCTTCAGTATCAACCACGTCGTCCGACCCTAGCTCTGCGAAGCGAGACCCGCTATCTGCTTGCTTGCCATCTCTCTTGGCTCCTGTGTTTCCCCCTTTGCGGACCTTCGCATTGCAGCGAGACCCTCTTCTGGGAACCACCATCCACGCCCCATAACCCGCCTCTTCAACTTCCTTAGCCGCTCTGCTATCCGAGCCTACATCAAAAGCAAGGAGAGGAGGCGCTTGTTGAGTCGCTATGCTTGCTTCATTAGACTGTTACACCACCTCCTTGTTG
Organism: Pelargonium myrrhifolium; assembly: GCA_036897405.1. Taxonomy (NCBI): domain Eukaryota; kingdom Viridiplantae; phylum Streptophyta; class Magnoliopsida; order Geraniales; family Geraniaceae; genus Pelargonium; species Pelargonium myrrhifolium. The sequence continues at coordinate 11,842 of JAYMTK010001374.1, read as the reverse complement.
GTACCAAAACAACATTCTTTGTCCTTGTGCCCCGCTCTTCCGCATGCAAAGCAAATAAGATGGAGTCCCTCATACGCGACTGGCTGCCAATATTCTTCCCACCAAATCTTGGACACCAAAGGTTTGCTCAGGTCCACTTCCACACACACCCTAGCAAAGTGACACCTGCTTGCATCTCTCGTACTATCATCCACCCGGATTGGCTTCCCCACTGTCCGAGCAATTTCGAGTAAAATCTCTTCATTGTAGTAATCCAATCCTAGCTCTGGAAAACGAACCCACACTAAGGTTTTTAGAATGGTATCCGTGCTCGGTCAGAACCCCGAAATCCAAGGCCGAACTGTCAAATAAAAACCAAAGATCATCCACGGTCCTCCCTCCATCACATGCCTATAATCATCAAAGCTCTCGAATTTCGCAGCGAAGTAACCATTCGGCAATGGAATGAGGTCATAATCCGCACGCGGTGTCCATAACTTGCTAGTGCGTTCAAACATCGTCCGCCATCCGAGTGAACACCCCAACAATTTAATTATCAAGCAGTCACGCCACTGTTTTCCTAGCCTCTCCTTTCGCCTCACCGGAACCCTAATAGCCGGGTGGCCTTCTTTCTCATACAGCTCCACCGGATCTTCGATTGGGAACCGCTCCCTCCATTGACGCCGCAGATGTTCCTTTTCTTTCTCAAACCCCAAAAGTTTTTCCCTAAAGTTCATCTCAGGAACATCCACCATCGGATCAGATTGTGTGTCCTCCGGATCGTCAGCACTCTCCATCGGACCCTTCTCACCCATAACCACATCCACCATGTCAACGCCATCCACCAACGTGGCCTTTGCCTTCTTGGTCGACCGGTTTAACAAGTCTGATTCTTCCGCCGTTAGCTGGGCTTCCGAAAACTCCGGACTTCTAACCCTAGCCATATTTAGAGACCTAGTTGTCAAACGTACTTTAGAATACCCTAAACTATCCAATTTGTGATCCGTCAATATTTTCGCCCGTTTCCGTTAATTACATCTGGAAATGACCAAATTGCCCTTCTTTTCATCTTCTCCTTCTTATCCAGTTCACTATTCATCTTCTTCTCCAAATCTCCATCTCCACTCCATCTCTATCTCCTCCAAATCTTCCATATCCATCTTCTTCAAATCATTCATCTCGTCTCCTCCAAATCCTCCATCTCTTTCAAATCATTAATCATCAACAACAAACAATCCTACCCACAAGCATGTCCATCACCTCTCTCCTCCGAATCCTCCATCTCTTCTCCATCTTGTCTCCGATCCCAAAAACCGTTGTCGTCGCCGCTGCAACCATCTCCGAAAGCCCTAGCCCACCACCACTCTCCTCCAAAATACCCAAATCTTATTTCTATAGAGTAAGTTTCTTCAAAACACCCAGTTTTTATTAGAATTTCAATTTGATTTTTGTGAAATTGATGTCAATTTGATTATAAGGAGATTGATTATTGTTAATATTTTAGTTTGATTTTTGAAATTGATGTCAATCTAGTTAAAATGATATTTAATTAAAAGGATATTGATTTTTCGGCGGACATTTGCAGATTCTAACGAAATCTGATGAATAACTCACCGGAAAATTCAAACATTCAAATCTATGAGTGTAAGGGTAAAATTGGTATTTTATAAAAATATACAAGCATGTGCATGACACATGATGAGATTGTCTATTTCGGTCCATTTTAACTGACATATCACAAATTGGATAGTTTAGCGTACCCTAAAGTAAGTTTGGTCTCTTGAGGGCACTCTAGTGTAAATGAGTTTTAAATGAGGGTACCCTTATGTAATTACCTTATATATTATTAACTTCTACCTTTGAACTGGTAAAACTATTTTTCATAAAAGTTTAGGCATAGAGAGGTACTTACAATTAAAAATAATTAATAATTAAATATATACTACAATATATATGTTAAAATTTTCAATTATATAATCACTTGTGTCTAACAACAAATTAAAATTAAAATAATACAATCTCCATATTCAAACTATTTTTGTCCTTATAGAGGAGAAGGAATGATGGAAGTTCTAGTTTGTAGGTTTTTATTTATTTATATTTTTTATATGGAGAATGGTAGTAGAAGAGAAGAAGAAAGGATGTCTGCTGCAGTAAATGGATGATGTGACTTTCATTCTATATTAAATATGAGTATTTTCTTATTCCTAGATTGTAGGTATTTTTATTCATTTATTTTTATTTAAACTATGTAGTTTCAAATGATTTTCATTGAAGACAATTGACCGTCCCCCAGCCGTACCCGGAAAGTAACCAAAATAAAAATACTTTTCACTTAACTTTGGTTTTTATCAGTACGTAACCAGAAGTACTAGAAGCTGGTTAGTACATGGCTCTGGTAGGTCCTCCTCCTAGGAGGACCCGTGCTCTATAGTCTTCTGCTCTACCTTTTACTTATAGATATTATATGAGTTTTTATCATTATTTTGCGTCATTCATGATTTAGTTTTCAGTCTGTTGAAACTAACTGAATTATTCGATCAATGCTTCTAGCCCTTCACAAAGCATTGGATTGCTGTCGTATACATTTCTGAGAAGCACAGGAAAAGAAGATATTGTTGTTCCCATGGTAATAATTCTAAAAAGATTTTGCTCCACATTCATGTTCTTTTATACTTGTTTTATATCTAGTCATCTTTACTATAGATTGCTGTGCTTACAATATATAATTGTTTTGAATTTGGTGTTGATTTATTTATTTATTTATTTACTATGTGATGTTTTTTGTGTACATGGGATGCATCCGAGTTCTTTTCGTTTTCTTCTCAATCTCAACAATATTGAAGATGATCCATTTTGTACTTTTCACTCTGTCCTACAATTCAACTAGTTTCCGGTATTTTTTTGGCTTATGCCATGTTTGGATTCTTGAATTTCATATTATTGACATCTTCTATTCCGTGTTTTCAATTGCATAGTTTCCTTACTCTCTCCATTTGCCCACTGCCAAAAATATTCACTGGATCTGGATAGAGATCCGACTCCAAACTGGAACGCATCTGAGGCTTGACCCAAAATCCTGTATTTGAAATTCCATGATTTTCCAAACAATGGATTTGGAATTAAATTTCAAGATTTCAAATTCTAGAATTGAAATTATGAATTTCAAATCAAATTCAAGAATGCAAAAACTACCTTAAGGTTTTCCCGGAGCTGGCATAAGCATATCATGAGTTAGTTACTTGTTAAAGGTTTTCTTGGGTGTTTGGCCCTTATTGAGGTGTTTTTTTTATTTTATTTTATTTTATTTTATCCGACAGTGTTGCAGTTAGTGAGTTGATATGGTTTCTGCTTCTCTTTGCTTATAAAAATTAAGCCTTTAGAAAGCATACAACTTGTAATTATATTTTTACTTTGGTTAAAGCATTATACAGGCAAATGGAAAAATATTTATTGCTATAATGTTTGAAATGACGTTGACAAAATGCAAGAAGGAAAATGTTTCATGTATTGTTGGTACATATGTATGCATTGCATGCAGTCTTTCTTTTTTAGAGAACGTGGGTATGGGATTGCTGATCTTTGTCTTAATTGTACCCTTGCCATCTGGAGTGTGTGATGCACGGCAGTCACTGTAGGATTTTTACCCTTGCCGATCGTTATGTCTTAATTGTAACTTGCCATCTGGAGTTCATGATGCACAGCAGTCACTTTAGTAATTTCACTTTGCTAATTTTCATTCATTTGCCTCTATTTATAATGTTCTTATGATGTTTTGACGTGTCTAATGTTTAATTACTGTAGAAACTATTTAATTGATGCTTTTTCTTTGTCAAATGAAAAGCTTGATTATGAAAGAAGAGGTCGAGAATGGACCCAATTATTACGATATTCTGGTAATTGGAGTAAAAATGTAGATACGATAGTTCAGTGGTCTCCATTCTCCAGTGAGGCAGATCTTCTTCGACAGGTAATTTATTGCATTTCTGTTGTAGAATCTTGGATTAAGATGCTCATTTCTCGTGCCCTTTCATTTTTTCTTCTTTGAAATGCCAATTGCTTAGTTAACATTATAAATATTTATTAAGAAAGCGAAAAGCAAGAAGAATATAATGTAATGACAGTCAGATGTATCATAAACTTGAGGATAAATTTACTATGTGTAAGGCTTATCATAGAGGGATTGGTATCATAATACTGATTCTGTCATTGGAAAGCAGTAAAAAGTTTAGGTATCATAGGTGAGATGAGTATCTCTATCGGTACTGCGGATTAATATTAATCACTTTTGTTACCCTTCTGCAATTTCATTGGACATAATCTTTTTGCAGATAGTATCTTTTTCTACTAATGATCTGGTGCATGGACAAGTATGTCATTTCAACATGAAATATGAACCAAACTAAGTCAGTGTAGATGCACGAGTTGATTTTCTATTCATTTGTAGTTTAGAAAAATTTAAAGCCGTTTGAGTTTCTAATAATGTTCAGTCTTACAGTCACTACTAAACTGTTTTTCTAATTTTGTAGTTCAATTTGATGAAAGACCATGGCACACGTATAATTATTTACAATCTTTGGGAGGATGAACAAGGACTGTCGGAGCTTGATTTTGATGCCGATCCTCATGTATGTTTTCAGTGCCCTATATCAATTTATGTTTAGCAGTTATGTGGTTAATGTAAACTTTAAGCGAATTCTTTTGAAGATAAATCTCATCGTGTTCGTGACTTGACAGGATATTCAACTTAGAGGCGTTAATCGTGAAGAGAAGAATATACAAATGGCAAAACAATTTCCTAACTCCAGGCACTTCCTGACTTATCGGCATTCGCTGAGGGTAATTATGGTTAAATTGCCAATTCTTTTGTCCAAATTTGTGCATTATTTATGGACAATCTAGAAATCTGCATGACTTGTTAGCCCTGTGGAAGATCTTGATGTATCTACTATCCATTTCTTACGTCCACTGTTCTATTACTGTCCCTTGCCACTTTTTGATTAACTCAGTTTTTCAGAAGTATATATATTCGTCGGATGAAATAATTCTATTAGTATCAGACCACAGATTACCTATTCCATTCTTGTCTTATTTTACCACCTACTTCATCTTGAATCTCAAACATTTAGGTGATAAAATAAAATGGATTGCAATATTTGAGGGGTTTGCATAACAGAGGATGCATCCAGAGTGGATTCATTTACCTGTCCAAAGTTCAGCGTTTATATATTCAACTCTGAGTTTTTGATACATTGAAAATCACAGGATCTCAGTTTTATGGACTTAATTCTGGCTTCTTCTTCTTCTCTCTCTCTCTCTCTCTCTCTCTCTCTTTTTGTTGTTTTTGTTGTTGTTGTTGTCTTTCTCTTGTTATTTGAATTTAGTTACATTTGTCTTTTCAATCACCAGAGCTATGCGTCAATTCTTTATCTGAGACTACCCCCTAGTTTCCGAATAATTCTTCGTGGGAAGGACGTTGAACACCACAATATTGTGAATGATATGATGATGTCCCAGGAGAAATCTTACAGGCCACAGACTATAACTGACGGAGCTGAAAAGGATTTGGATGTACTACTACTCATGAATCTTTTACTTGTTGAATACATACAAGTATATCTATTTATGCTAATTTATTATTGATTGATTTTCAGATGACAGCTGTTGTGACCATTGGTTTTGTGAAGGATGCAAAATACCATATTGATGTACAAGGATTCAATGTTTATCACAAGAATCGACTCATTAAGGTCTGTATTGCTTTGTACTATTAACAGCTAAAATGGCTGATTGAGTTGATGTCATTTTTCATTTTCCACCAATTGGTATTTGGTTAATTCAAATGGTTGTGCGCCTATAAATATGTATGCCTTAGGTTCTATTGCTCAATCTTTAGCCATCTAAGTCTGAAGTTCCTCAAGTAACCCATCAGAGCTCTAGGGTGAGCAAGTCCCCAATTGACCTTATTTTGTAACCAATCTCCTATAATAATCAAAATATTATCTTCCCTTCATATCTATTAGATTTTTCTCCGCCCAATTCAAATACATTTCTCAAGTCACTCTGACCTGCAATTTTTGTGATAATGACCATGGTACGGTAAACTTTACATCCTTTCCTTTTTGTCAATATGCTGTTGTGCTAGCATCTCCAGGCAACTACTCACTGTACATGATATATAGGGGAAATGTATTTGAATTGTTATGCCAGTAAAATATTTGGGGAGCATTTAGCGGAATAGTAGCAACTGGCAAATTCAAGGAGGAACTTATTTCATATAAATGGTCGAGTACTGAAAAAGTATAGAAGCTATGAAATGTGGTGAGAGAATAGTTTGGATATTGCTTTCGTTTTGATGTATGGAAAAATAAATCATTCCTTGTAAATATTAGAAAGCAGTTGTGCTAAATAAATGTAATCTGCTGGTGTCTAAAGTTAACCCAGGTTTAGTATTTGCCTTTTTGGATATAATTATTGTTTGCATTTTTGGATTGCTTATGCTGTACTGCAACATGTTAAAGTACTATTACTAAATTTTGATTTTTCTCATTAACAATTTGAATATTAGTGACAATTGCTAAAATGCGCTCCTGCCATATCAATTAATTTCTTTTAAATATTTGAGACTACTAGAGGTGTTATTGTGGTATGACATGTGTGTATGATTAACTTTATTAGAAATTTATGTTGCTGTATCCATTTGCTTGGATCTTCGGAATTGATTTGTTCTACTAATTTATGTATGAGCCATGTTATCTGAGTCCGTGTTAACAGAAAATTGAATATTTACTTAAATGAGGTCTGTTGGTTTTCAGCCATTTTGGAGGCTGTGGAATGCTGCGGGAAGTGATGGTCGTGGTGTTATAGGTATTGCCCGTATTGGTACTGCAATAGACTTCCTGTATGTCTAATCTGCCATCTGAATTCTTATTATGCACTTCGTTTGTGGTGGTAGGTGTATTGGAAGCTAATTTTGTTGAACCAGCGCATGATAAACAGGGTTTTGAGCGAACAACAGTTCTTGCAAGGCTGGAGGCAAAATTAATACAAATGCAAAAGACTTACTGGTTTGTTTTCTTGTCTTTAGGGTTAATGTTCTACAATTGGTCCATCCAGATTATATGCAGCTTCTGTCTTTAAGGTATCTCTAATTACCAACCCCACTTTATTTAGGTCTACACTGTGCCAAGAAATAGGGTATGCTCCACGACGTAATAGAAAACTTCTAAATGGTTCTGCAGCAGATAGAGGTATATCATAAGACCCAGTAATCTATCATTTTTTTTTGTTTATTTACTGCTGTTCTTAACTAATTGTCTCATCTTTCATTAATGTCCGACTTTGTAGAATCTTCTCCTGATTATCTTCCTCAAAAGTCTAGTCATGTCAAAAGCAAATGCCCCTCGAGCAGCAAGAGGCCTCGTTCAGAATCCGGAAGATTCTGCTCACGTCAAAATCAGAAGCAGGCTGAGGGCAGTCAATTTCAAAATCGACTTGGGACTCCTACAAAATTGGGTAAAAGACCTATAACAGCAGATACATCCTCCCCTTCTGTGGAGGATGTTAGTGATGATGACATCGCCCAGCCTAAGAAACGAGCAAATGGCAGCATTTATAAAACAACTCATGCTAAGAAATCTTTTGAGCAAGATGGGTTGCATATGAATAGGTCATCTTCACACTTGGAAAATACTGAATCCCAACAAGATTGTGTATCAGGTGGAAAAAGCAATCACTCTGAGCCAAGATCCCAGTTTAAGGTCATCTCTTGTTTTCATTTTTTTGGTGTTGATTTACATGTCACAACAGTCCAAAAAACAGGGTGATAGCTTGTTTGGTTGAGTGAAATCTACACCTAGCCTTTTCCCTTGCAAACAAGGCGAAGAAGCTGACTTCATATATCTCTGGAAATTTTCAAAAAAATAGAACTGATCCTTTGAGGACTTCGTACTTCAAAATCTGTCCTTTTAGTAAAACATTCCAAGGGTGTAGATTTGCTTGACATATCCTTTTTACCTGTGTTGGGGATAGGCCAAGATTTTATGGCATTTTCTTGAGTAGTTCTTTACTGTTCCGTATGGAAGAAGAAATTATAAATATGTCTCGTTATGGACAAAACTTCTTGGAGGTTATCTGAATTTTTTATTTTGTTATTGTTGATAGAAAACAGTTCGATGTTGATAGAGAATAAAAACTTTTTAGATGGGAATTGCTATTTGATTTCTTAATATGATTGATTTGTGCAGGGAAATTATATAAATGCAAATGGCCATTCCCTTTCAGATGCTGAACGCACTCTAGATCAACTAAAAGATGAAAATCGTAAATTGAGGGAAAGGTGTTTGTTCTGTCAATGAAACTCAAGAATTGTGTATTTGTTTCATTCCATGCCTGTTATCAAATGACCCCAAACTGAAGGTTTAATTTTTGTTATTTATCTCATATGTGATAGACTAGAGAAACAAGAGGGAAATGAGGTGTTAAGCCAATTATTGAAGGATTTGCAGTATGAAAGGGATCGGTGCAAATCACTTGAAAGCCAGGTAACTGCCATTACCGTATATTATTTATAGCCGTGTTGGAAGATGACGAATAAGGAGTTATGCATTGATGCCACTTTTGGATAAATAATCACTGTGGCTTTCTATAATATGGGTGTTTTTTTTTTTTTGCAATTTTTTTTTTTTATCTTAGATAATTTTAGAAGCAAACGAGTGAAACTTACTTTTGTTTCCTGCGAGACATAGGAAGAGTAACATAGTGCAAAGTTGAATGTTTACAGCTCTTGTTTTGCTAAATTATTAGATCACGTTACCCATATGTGTGTTCTCACTTGTCTTGACTGAATCCTGTCTATAATATGTTTTCAGATAGAACAGGCACAACGCAAAATTGACGATCTGAACAGGGAACAAGAAAGTCTCATTGATATATTCTCGGAGGAGAGGGAGCGAAGAGACATGGAGGAGGAAAACTTAAGAAAGAAATTAAAGGTTTGCAGTCCAACCAAAATTATGTTATTTTTATGTGCAAAATTAGGGGGAATAGGAAGGCTGATGAGTTTTGAGTGTGTGGTGTTGACTGTAGGATGCTTCGAGTACCATCCAAGAGCTACAACACAAATTGCAGGTGTTAGAAGAGAGGAAGTTGTTTCCTAACTTGAAACGTTATAGCTAATTAGCGATGCAGCCTTGTGTGATGCTATCCGTCCAATTTTCTAGATGTGATTTTGTTGGCATTACATATATAGCATGTAAATGTAGGTTTCAGAGTATGCTAACATAACATAGATTTAGGATCATCTATGTACGTACGAGGTAGCAGTTAGAAGAGAATGGACACATTTGTGGAATGGTGGTAGTATGTACATATATATCTACCTACCTTTATCAAGTGTAATATTACCGACAATGGTTCTCTTATGTTGCTATTGCAGAAAAAGAATGTCCATGCTTAATGTTTTTTAAAATCCTGATCTAGAGCTGTTCGTTAGTCAAGACTGACTGGCCGAAATGAAATGAGCTGAATTAATTTTTAAAGACAATTTCTATGGCTGTTGTTGTTGAGAAATAGTAATAATAAAATGTAAAATTAAAGTGAATTGGATGAGAAATAATTAGAGAACATTATTCCTAAGTAGTAAAATATTGAAAATAAATTATTTTTCTATAAATAAAGATCAATTCTGTCAAGGTTGAAGATTAGATTGAACCTTTCATACTGACTGTAAACATAATTATTATGGTTAAAGTTACCGTTGATCTTGAACTTTTTATCATACCTAATCTATACTATCTCATCATTGTCCAAAAGAGAAAAGTGTCAATTTGGTACACTTGAAAGTTTCATTTGTTTATTTTAGTACGTAAGAAATTTTATTGTTCAATTTAATAAGTATACTAAACCAATTTAGTATATAGTTAACTGTCAGTTAGTTTTACTATCCAAAAATGATAACATGTATTTATATAAATTAATAATAATACAATCAACAGTTGATTGAGATTTATTTTTACAACTAAAAATACTCTCTTATTTTGAAGCCGGGTCATTCAAATCAGTATTTGGTGAATGTTGATGGAAAAGGGAAAAAATAGCGTGTGAAATCTTAAACGAGATTTTCAAAAAGACGAGTCACGAGAACCCAAAGATGTGGAGAGGGTCGCCAGAAACATGAGAACATGGAGCATTGAGGCTAATAACATATATATATATATATATATATATATAAACAGTACTGTTTTATGCTTTTACCTTTTATACTTTATTTTCTAATTCTAAATTTGTTGGACTTGTTAAGTCTAGATTATCATATTTGATATGATTTCAGTTTTTCATGAAGTAATTGAGTAGATTTAAGTTGAAAAAACACGTTGGTTGCTAAACATTCATTTATAAGAGATAGTTAGCTAAATATTTTCATTGTGAAGCTCTGTTACGGTTATTTTTCTACTTAATTGTTTATATAGTTATCTCATTGTTTGATGCTTTCACTTCTTCATGATTTCTAATAATTTCCTCAAGTTATTAATACATGGAAATTCGAATTTTGTATCGAATTCAAATCGATAAAAAGTAATATGAATTGGATCTGAAACAATTTTGATTGAATTTAGTCGTATTATGATTTTTAGTATAAAAAATGGATTTGTTAAATTCAATTCGATTCGTATTTTTGCATAATAAATTTGATCAGATTTAAAGATAATTGGATTGATTTTATGTCATATTGAATTACGGATTTTAACGGGGCCGAACGTTTTATTTCCAATCCCAAATAAGAGAGTATTTTTAGTTGTAAAAATCAATCTCAATCACCTGCTGACTGTATTATTATTAATTCATATAAATACATGTCAACACTTTTGGATGGTAAAACTAACTGACAGTTAACTTTGTACTAACTATGTACTAAATTGGTTTAGTATACTTCAATCGCGTACCAAATTGAACAGTAAAGTTTTTTACGTACTAAAATGAACAAATAAAACTTTTAAGTGTACCAAAATGACCATTTTCTCTACAGATAATATTGTTTTGTTGATTTTGAATTTGTGTTGTTTAATTTGTTTACTCTATGTGCTTATGCCTTTTTTGTTGGTAAAAAAAATAGACAAAATAAATACAAAAATTAAATGCAGCTCATCACTAACTCATATTTCATTTAGATTTGGTCATTTAGTAAATTCAAGTCCAAAACTCATAGATTGAATAGAAGACCAAAGCTCGTAGATGGAATAGAAAACAAAAACCAAAAAAAACAAAAACAAAAAAATAAACAATTTTTCACCATAAATAAAAACCGGTCGGACCGGTCAAAACCGGTTACCGGGTTTTACCAACCAACCCAACATGCATAGACCCGGACCGATTACCTGTTCAACCGGTCGGACCGGCCGGGTCGGTCCGATTTTTAAAACACTGATGAAATCAAAGCAAGTCAATAATATGCATGGGTGTGCTTTCGTTTCATGTCATGTTTATATTCCTTTTGTCATTGCTTTCCACTTAAATTATCTTTAATTATAACTGCTTTAGAAAATTATCAAACACTAGAGTTATAGGCAAAGCTAGGGGTAGGTTGTAGTATGCAGTCACCCACACTAGCTCTCTTCAACTCTCGTTACATATATTGTAACTTATCGTTAAAATGAATTATGTCTCTGTCATATTAATATGAGTCTTGGCTAACATTACTGTTAACTATTTTTGCACAACTGATAGTAGTCAACATCGATATATATTGGCTAAAAAATTATGTGCACGCTTACTTTGAAGTTTGGCTACGGACAGAGTATAAAAGTATCAAATACTACCTTCGTTTCAAAATAAGTGTCGTTTTAGAGTCCAATTTTTGTTTCAA
>JAYMTK010001373.1:0-16600 GCA_036897405.1 Pelargonium myrrhifolium | reverse complement strand
AGGGCTACAAATGGATGTCAAGACTTGGGGTTGAATCCCAAGGGTTGTAAGATTTGGAAAGCAATGGAGCCGAGGTTCTAGAGGGCTAGGGTTATAGAGGTTTTTAAAGACACAAGTTCAAAAGAGTTGAGGTCCCTTGGGGATAGAGGTCAATAAGTGAGGCCTAAGAGATAGAGTAAGTGGGATCAACTCATGCTGAAATTTGGAACCCAAGTATAATCAGGGTTCCCACGAAAATTTTCTTTTTGATTGGTATAAATTTGCTAGCATGAAAAAAAAACAAACACACACACAAAAATCCAAAATAGTACAATGATGCATGTTTTCTGTAAAAAAAAAAGTCAGATAAAAAAATTGAATGGCATCTAAATTGTCCACCAAGAGCAAATACTCGTATTCAGATTTGGATCCTATACCCGCAAAAGGGGTCTCTCAATGTAACATTCTATATTGAACATCAATCATACCAACTTATTTTTTGACTTTCAGCCTGATTTATCAGCCTATGGGTTTCCACCCGGAAAATAACGAAAAAGATAATATGCCATTTATTACGTAAGTTTCAATCTAACGTTGAAGAAGTTGCCACTGATCTATCAAAATTTGTAAACCATTTGCTCTGTATATCCGAGATCTTTGAGTATGCCAGAGACCTGGAACAACACAAATAAGGAACTTGTTAAAGGTACGAACTTAGAGTGTAGAGTGAACAACCAACAAAAAGGCTGTTCCTTCCTACCTCTCCTTGTGACCAGTCTTTGGCCTTGCCACCAGATACATGTGCCATCATACCAGGAGGCCCACATACCTGAACAATAAAAAGAAAGTGTAACCAGGTTTGGAATGAGTTCAGAAAAACAAATAACACTCGAATTAACCAAACGTTTGAGATAAATAGTACCAAAATTTGGAGTATATCTCCCGTAAACAGGCAAGGCTTGTTTTGGAGAGCCATAGAATTTCCAAGGATAATACTTTTATCCAATAAACAGTGGAAATGAATGTTGCAAACTATGATTGATAACTAATTCCCGTCATTGAGATGCTGCACTATCCTTAAGTATGGTCAGGAGTAAAGGAATAGGGATTGATGCTTCACAATTCTACTAGCACTGATGATACATGGACAAAATTTACCACCTCATAGCTGTCAAGCTCATAAGAAATCAAGGCTTTAATATGCTTCTAAACGAGATAACCAAAGTCATCCACTGATAATCGACTGATAAATTCTGTTGTTTTAAAAAATCTTCATGACATGTATTTAGTTAATCTATATATTACACCTTGTATAGTATGTCAAAGAACAAAATTTATCAGATGAAATAATATTATATTAAGAAAAATAGTAAATAAAGCTCATTTATGTCATGATGCAGTCAAGGTGAAAAAAGTAATGACCAATTTCTGCGTAACAAATTTATTGCTCTTACATTTTCAATCTTTCTTTAACCATATAAAATAACCTAACTTTTTCCAATGTTAAGGAGTCCAATAAATTTCCAATGTTATGGCACCTCGTCAGGTTAATGACTGGTCTTGGCTTGAAAAAATGAAAACAGGCAACACAATTCAATTTTGAAAAGGTAATTCTATGTCTTCAACTTCTTGAAAATGGCATTATTATGATACTGGATAGAGAAAATGTGAGGTATATGGAGTACCACTCAATGTCTAACCTAAAAAGAAATAATTATATGTTATAAACTATTTGAAAGCAGCTGAAAATGAGATGCAAAGATTACATAGTAACACTAACCAGGATAAGAGTATCATCACTAGGACCAGGTAAGCCTTTCAATGCCATATCCTTCGATATGTAGCCTTTACCTCCTTTCCAATTCTTTGATGGGTTATCTACCGTGTAGAATACCTGCAGTTTAAGTGAACACAAAAATAGTAAAATTAAGTTTTTTCCCCAAGAATTACCAGTGTTGCTCTCTAAGAAACGGTTTTTTGCACACATACACACAAAAATGTCTAGTTTTGGACCAAGAATAAGATAGCAAAAGTGTTCTAAAACTGAAAATACAAGGTACCTTTAAGTTTGGGTTGCTGGCTGCAAGTAAGTCAAGCTTCTGCTTAAGCAGGATGTCATCGGGAGAGACATTGGCATAAAGCAGTGATACCTATTAGGAATGAAGGCCAAGGTCAAGCTACTTTCCCATAACCAAAATCTAAAGAGGAGTTTGTCAAAAATGAATCCATAGATATTTTACAAGAGTTTATGAATACATATAGACTATTAGTCTAGATATGCCCACTCAATGTTGATGTTCACAAGTCACTACCCCAAACAACATTCAGAATTTATCTAGTAATAACCAAATGAGTATCTGCACATCTTGAAGAAAATACTAAAATGGAGTTGAGAATTAAAGTTGCAACAGGTCACAGAGATAAAGCTTACCTGAGTGTTATCATCAGGATTCTTAACTATGGCGTCGATTATCTGAAGCATAGGAGTAATGCCTGAGCCACCAGCAATCTGAAAGAAGTAAAATATAATCTCACTTCACACTTATTAAAGCTTAATCACCATTTCGGAAAATCAACACCACAATGATAACCCCAAAACAAATATAAGAGTCTGAGAGGAGAAAAAAGAATTCCATGGACTATCTTTATTCCTCATTGGTCTATGATACGAATTGGATCCCCTAATCTCTGTTTACCAATGTGACCTAGGCACAGCTTAGGTAGAAGAAGAAATGAACAAAAAAATCTTCAATCAACTGAATCCTTCTATTTCTATCTTTGAAATCTATTTTGTCCTTTTACTTCTTTAAATTCAGAATAGTTCTTAATTTTCTAGTTAACCCTCTCTTACCATGCCAATATGCTTCTTCATATTAGGCGTGTATCTGAGCTTTTCAATGGGCCTGCAAAAAAACAAATGAATATAATCATAAGGGTGAATTGGTGATATACAGCAAGTACTCAATTGAAGCTTTTGTGACTTGTGAGTAATCTACCCTTTCACTTCTACAACATCGCCTGGCTTTAAGCTTGCAAAATACTGACTCATTTTTCCTTCTGGATATACCTGAAACAAATAAGCAAAGGCAGCTTGAAGAGTGCTATCGAAACAATGACATGCAGAAAGGTTAACAGGCCCACCAAAGTCAGTATACCTTGATTAATAAGTCAAAGTGTCCCTTTGAATCTGGATCTGATATGGGGGTATACCTGAACAAAGAGCACATAAAATAACTTATGCAAATTATCATAACCGGCATCACATGGAACCAAGAAAATGACATGCAAAGAAACCCTTCCGTTCTCTACAAACCAAATATAGAGAAAAGGAACAGAAAAATAAGATATTGATGATAAATGAGTTTTGTAGGCAAAGCATCTATAAATTATAAACCCATACTGCCACTGCAAGTGGTCAATGGTTAATGCCTAGGCTTTGATTAGCAACGGAAAAAAAAAAAAACGAGCCTCAATTGATTCAGTCAATAAAGAAAATTCATGACAAGAATGCAGGTCTAAATAGGAATATCCTAGTGAACATAAGGTTTAAATACATGGGAAAAATCGTCAAACATGTCAGATCTGAACAGGAAGACGTACGGACGGATGACATATTTTGTTTTCCCTTCAGCATCATGACCTAATGGAGCCCTGCAATTATGAGAAATGAGAATGTAACAAGCTGATGAATGTACTGTCAATGCTTTATATAATTAATCCATAAAACCAACTTGATTTTGAAAATTAAATTCCATAATCAGAAAGTACATGAGACTTGCAGCAAGCTTCCCTTGATAACATAAATGATGGAAAATACCTTGTTAGCAAGCATGAAGCAACATCCAAACCCAACTTGGTAGAGGGGTCAAATGAAAACCTGTCATTCAAGAGAAGAGGAAAGCATATAGTCAGCAAACTTTTAGTCCTTACCAAACTAAAAACCCAGGCTCTACTCCATGGAATTGAAATTACTGAAAACATACCTGAATAACTGGGAATTGTGGCTAACTCTTGCAGTGTCTTGCAGCTTAAATTCAATCCATTTGTCTGGATTGAGTGCTGCAAATGTATTTATTAAAAAAAATGTTAAACTTAAAAAAGAAAATAGAGGGTGAACGAGAATATACCGCAGCCACTCCAGGGAAATCTATTATTGAGTATGAGAGATAGAGAGAGACTTACCAACTTTCGGAGCTCCTTCTTCATTGACTTGATCTAAATGAGCCTGTGTTTATGAAGCATGATAAAACTGCAAATTATATATTCAGAAAAGCAAGAATCATAGTTTAACAAAGCATTATACACTTACAGGACATCCACATGCTCAGCAATTTATCCAAAACAATTTGTCACTAAAAACCAAAACAAATATAACCTCTTCATCCTATGGGAGAACTCATTTTCTAATAAAACGAGTTTTATGTAAAATTGCCAGGACAATCCATCATAAAGAAAGCAGACAACACATGAGAAGCATAAGTAAAGAACAGTTGATTTTAACCCTAATCACCAACTATTAACACAAATAAACTATGCCACCTAAGGAAAACCACAATAACCATCCAACTCGGTACGGTTTGTTGTCAAATTTGCTAAAAATCAGTAACAAAATATATGTTCTTAATTACTCCATCCGTCCCAAAATGGAAGACATGCCAAGTATCCGCTCGGGATCATGTCTTCTGAGTTCTTTTCTGGATGTACAATGCTATTTTGGTAGTAATCTTCCATTTCAGTGGGAACTTTGTGCAGAGTTCAATTACTATTAATGGGTGGATCAATGATTTCTTATGGGCACAGGCATCCCAGTATTTAGTCTTATGGTTCTTCATTATCTGTCTATGGCCTTTTTTTCCTAGTTGCTCATTTTGTATGGGTTTTTAGTTTCTAGTTTTTATTCAGCGGGCATGGTCATTGGCAAGAACTTATTGAATCCACTGTTTTGGCTCATAATAATTTAGAAGTTGCTCCAGTGTTCTGTTTCTTTCTCTCTTTTTTGGCAATATTAATGACGATTTTATTAGTACTTGATTTTCCCTCAGGAGCCCCCATGTGACTTGGTTGTAGCAAGCTCGAGTGGTTCTTATTAACTTTTTTGTAAGTATATTATTGGTAATTCTTTCATAAATTACTTAAAGGTCACTCATTTTGAGATGGAGTAAATGCATTTGAGTTCGAAATTTTTTCAAGTTCTTAAGATCTAAAACCCCAATGAAAGCTCAATTCTAAACTCATACAAAAAATAGCCACCAATCATCACTAATACCATTGACAATGTCTGATGCTGAAATCACATCCTGACCAAATTTCATCAGTTCAGGCCTTAAAATTAATCTCATTAGTTAAAATACAAAATTAACACTACAACCGTCTGATTTCCAAAAGATACAAATTCTAGCACGCCATTCAGAAACATGAAAACCACGCATAAAATATCTGAACAGTCCGAATCAAAACAAAATCTCAGAATCAGGTCAACCAAACTCACTACAGAAAAATTATAAAATACTCAAAACGAATACCTAGTTTCCAGAAACCACCAACTCAAATATAGAAGATTTCGCAACACATTGCACTAAACGATGAAGTAGATCAAAAGCGATAGGAAATTAGCACCAGAAATTTACCAAATTGGGCGAGGAAAAGTAGTAGAGGTAGGAGATTCCACCGGAGATTGCCGCAGCAGCTCCAAGAGGGACTCTAAATCCAATGGAACCCGATTTCGATTGGTCTCTAAATGCATTGGTGAATGCGACTGGAGCGGCCTTCGCGACTCGCTTGAAGAACGTCGCCATTTCTATGGACTCCTGCTACAACAACTGGATCGAGCACTGAACAGTAGACAACGATGAAGACGAAGAAATGACAATGAGGGTTTACTTTTTAAACCTCACTGAATTTTTTGTTCTTTTACCCAAGTTTCTTCTCGGGATAGAGGAACGATGACAAAATGAGGGACCATAGCAGTGTGATGCACCTCCAGACGTGGCCATAGATCATTGGATCTATTTTCATACTATTGACTGAAGACCAATCGTTTGCTGCCACGCTAGCTGTTACAGCAGTTTCTGAGACCTTTGGGAACTTTACTTTAGGTATAGGTTCATCGGATAGGATGAAAACGGACCAAAATTAATTTCTTGGACAAAAAATAGACCAATTTTTAATTAACCGAACCAAGTTTGGACCAGGAAATGAAAATAAAATAAAATAAAAAAGACAGTTTATTTTAGTACTTCTACTATCCAAAATACATCATTTTAGTCTTGCAGTGTAGTCCAAAGTGGATGTAAGTGCTTCCTGTTGGTTCACAATATCTCATAAAACCGTTGCAATTTAGTTCGTTTCATTAAATTTGCTGATGGAAACGTTAAAAACTATTTATTATTATTATTGTTGTTAAATTAACGACGTGACATTTAAATAATACTTAATATATTATAAATAGTATATTTTAAATAGAATATGTTAAAGTTACTATAATACTATTTCTCTTATTGCTTTAATTGTGTTTTTAGTATAATCGTTGCGGAAACTTTTTCCCAAATCACAGCAAAACTCCAACTTGATTCAATCCCAATATCCCATCACGTTGGACCCTAAGTAATTGGCAATCCTCACCGTGTATTTGTTTCCTTTCGGTTATTCTCTTAGGCCTTGTTTGGTAAGTCTACTTCATGTTTATATGTTTTTTTTTTCTACCAAAAGTTTGTTTGTTTATCATGTCTAAACCATGAATGTCTATAGACACGCATTGGATTTAAACATTTTTTAGTATTTCTCACATAAGGTTGATACCTTATGTGAGAATACTTTTCAAGTGTATACCCATTTTATACGCACAATACCCTCCTTCTCTACTCTACCCAGAGCTCTCTCTCTATTATGTGTCTGGTCGATCTACCCATATGAGTTGGTGGGTATATCTCCCATTTGTTAATTTAATATATTTTGTCTGGACGGTATAACTTATAAGGGGTGCGGCATACCTCCCATTTGTTAACTTAGTATGTTTTGTATGAACGGTATACCATGTAAGGGGTGCGGTATATCGTAGGAGGCGGTATACCCACCGTGTAGGTGGGTTTACCGCCCATGTGTTACCTCATGAACTTTTGTCTGAGCTGTAGACCCTTTACATGTGTGAGGTATACCGTCCATTTTTTACACCCATTTTTTAAATTCTTAAGGGGCATTACGGTCTTTCATAATAATACTCTCATTTTACACAATTTTACCAAACAATACAATTAATTTTCAAAACAACAATATCTATAGACAATATCGACAATTAATTTCTATAGACAAACAATAGACTTACCAAACAAGGTCTTATTGTATTTCTCATCTTAATTTATACTTTGTTTCCTTTCTCAAAAACTTTCATCAATGTAAATATTTTTTATTGATAAAGAAAAAGACACAACTCTCCATATTTTATTATTTTTTTTCAAAAAGCCCTCTTCCTCAAAAAAAACATAACACATTGTAAGATATTGTAGATAATACTTTTTCTTAGAGAATCCATTGCCATTATTCATGTATACGTTTTGTTTCTTCTATGTGTAAATGTCTATTAATCACTTTGTCTAATGATTAATTTCGAACCGAGACCCTTAAGAAGAACTAATAGACATTAGTTACTTAATCTAATGAGTGTTGATAATTATAACATAACATAATTTTTTTATTTATTTGACAGACAACACCGACAATACTTAGAAATATGCTCAAAATTCAGATATCAATGAGACTAAATACTTTAAACCACTTGCCGCATCATGTAACATGAGTTAAATTAGTTTTTGTTCAATTAAAAGTTACACTTAAATGAATTAAGCAGTAATTTATTTATTCCAAAAATAATTGATGGTACGAGAAAAGACAAAAAAATAAAATAATAATAAATTGTCAACCTCAAGAGTTGGACATGCCCTCAGCCCCTCTCCAATCACTTGTAGGTGTCTGAGTTTCATACGTTGATGTCTCTTTCCTTGTTGTGCAAGGAAGATGCAATTTTCTTCGTTAATTTGTACCGTGAAATCAATTGGATTCACGACAAAACTTTCATGTGATATTTCTCAACTTGTCTTGTCATTTCTACAATCTAAACTCACCCTCTACCACCAAACCACTGCTCAATTTTTTTCTACACTCTCACCATAAATTTTAAGCTCCATTAACTCTATTCTGATGATTTTTATGGATGTTCTTTTCATTGTTGATTTAGTCCAACTTCTAAATTTTTAATTTTTCTATCTGGGTAAATCTCATACACTCCCACTAAGCTTGCATTTTGTTGAAAGATTCGGAATTTTGCATCCATAAGTTGCACTTTTCTGTTATTAAAATTCAATCGGGACAATAAACTCAACCCATAAAATCGTATATGCTCGATTTTTTTTTTTAAGATTCACCAAACGGAAAACGGTTCCTTGCTTCCCTTTGTATATGCTCTTACCGGATTTTCGGCTCTTTTAACATTCTCAGGCTCGGTTTACAATTATATGAATAGAGGTATTTATAGTAGATAATTAGAGTTTTCCTTGGTACTTTAGGAAAACTTACTCTAATAAATTAGGAGTTCACAAGAATCCAAAAATGAAATCTCTACAATAATTTCAAAAACATTTCTCCTAAACAAATCAAATCTTCTAATCATACTTCAAATCTCAACAAAATCTTCAGGCAGCAAATATTGGATCCAAAATTTGGAAAGAAGTTAAAAACAAAGAGATTGGTCTTTTCTTTCTTTATTGTTTTGGTAGAACAGGTGATCTGCCACTTGCTTATATACACAAGTGTTTCACTGCAAAAATATTTTGTTTTTGGGCACAAGCTATATGCAGTAAACTTGTACATCTTTTTCCAAATTCCAAACCAGGAATCTTTTATTTCTGAAGTAATGGTACAGAACCATCACTATCAAATTTTCCAGACAAGATTCAGGAAAGGCTCTAGATTCTGCCTTCATGTCATTTTGTTTTCAATGTTTATTTTATTTTTTGAATAATTAACATGTCTATGTTTGATTGGTACTCAAATGTGATAGGCCTTGACAATTTTGTAAAATTCCTCAACTTTTCAGCTGGGATTGGGACAGTCATGTGATATCTCCACATATAAAAGGCACTTCAAAGCTGGGTAAGTTTCATATCTGTGTATAGTACTCCACAATAGAAACATTCAATTTTAGCATTCCAAGTGTTTGATGAAATGCTTGTGAGGCAATTCTACTTGGTGAACTGAACCATACATCTAAGCTACCTTACAATAGGTACTGATTTGGGGTATGGTGTGTTGTTAGCCTCAAATGTTGTGGATTTTGTGATCTGGGTTCTCATCTATAAGGAGTTTGGGATAGGATCCAGAACTGCTTTGCAAAGATTTTTCTTAGAAATGTTTAGTAATTTTGGGATGCTTGGGGGATGCATGAAAATGGATGTTTATATGTTGCATTTTTCACCAGTTTTTGTAGGAAATGTAAATAAGAATAGGGTCTTGTTTAGAACAAGATCAAATCCATCTGCAGCAGTACAGCAATCTTCGTCTCTTCTACGAACTGATGCGAGTGGAAATTTACTCGAATCGGAGAACATTTCAGGCTCTGGTGCATCCTTAACCAGAGCTCAGGCTTCTAGTTCTCTGCTGAGCCAAATAAACACTGTTGGCATAATGGGAGGGGTCTCAGTCTTCTCTACTCTAATTTTCTTGGAAAAGCTTGTGTGGTGGAGCTCAAGAGACGGTGAAGAACTCATCCCTTTCGTCGTGTGCAGCGATCCGGATTTGAATAGGGACTTTTCTTTTGAAGGTTCATTTCATTGGTTCAACAAGAAGAATGTTGAGTTCCAAATAAACCATGGCCCAATAGTTGAGAATTTGAGGCACAAAAGGGCTTTTCTTGAGCAGTCTGGAGCAAGGTGCATAGTTATGCCATGCCATTTATCTCATGCATGGCATGATGAGATATCTGAGGGTTGTTCTCTGCCATTTTTTCATGTTGGTGAATGTGTTGCAAGGGAGCTCAAGGAAGCTAATTTCAAGCCTCTTGAAGCTGGGAGTAAGGTCCGGATCGGGGTGCTTACTACTGATACAGCTTTAATGGCTAGCTTTTACAAGGAGAAACTGCAGAGTCAGGTATATATTCTATGTCTAATTCATGATTGAATTGTGTACAAGAGTTTTGGTCACTTGAACATGCTAGGAATAGAACATTTTCTAGAATCTACTCAATCATAGGAGCTCTAGTAAAGACTCATCTGACAGAAAATGTCTGGTTTTAAGGTAAAGATTGTTAGATTCTTGCTTAATAATTTGTTCATCACATAATTCAAAAGCATCAAGATTGAAGACATGGGCTTTCTCATTTGTTTTGCTGTTAGCTTTTGGAACATGATTGTGGTTGTTTCTTCCTTTCTTTCCATCACTTGAACGGGCGAGTTCTCCGCCTCTCTTTCAATACCTATCCTGCAAAACAAGGCTCTCAGGAGGGGAAAGCCCCTTGATGCCTAAACTAGTCTTTGTCTTTTCTGTAGTAATTGTGTCTTTACGGGGATTTGTGCTTACCTTAGCCTTCACGCCCTTTTCTTATTTATATTGTTTGTTTCGTCCTCTTTACGTTTTCACAATTTTACCCTTGACACGCGGCCTGTTTCTCGTTTTTGGGTTCATCCAATGACGAATAGTTCATGAAATGTGCAGGGGTTTGAGGTAGTGTTGCCGGACAAAGCGACGATGGAGCACATTGTGATTCCAGCAGTCGAAGCAATGAACAACAAGGACATGGAAGGGGCAAGGAATCTACTGAGAATTGCAATTCAGGTTCTTTTGGTAAGGGCTGTGAACATAGTCATTCTTGCTTCTGATGAAATGCAAGGTCTTTTGCCTAGTGATGATCCTCTTCTTAAAAAGTGCATTGATCCCATGGATGCTTTGGCTAGATCAACTCTAAGTTGGGCTAAATCTACTGCAAAAGCTGCTTAACTAATTGTTGTTGCTGTGTCATAAGATATACATATTTGTTTGGTTCATATCAAAATTGTTCTTTGAATAAAGGATTGCAATTGCAAACACCTATACCTGAATAGCAATCAAATGTTGTATGTGTTGAGGAGTAATTACGAATAGATAAATGATTACCATAAATATCTTTCGTGATAGTACTTATCTTTCGTGGACGGATCTCGAATCATCAAGTAGTTAAGTGTAAAAATAAATTTCAACATTACGTGTTTGTGAGAGTTACGTTGGATAGTCGTACATAATTACTTTTAGATTTTTGGTGTTTACTTTTCCATTTTAGCTATCTGCAAAAGGTCCAACCAATGACAACAGTTAGGGGTGGGCCATAGTAGACAATGACCCAATCTATCTTCATAAATATCATATTTTTAATGATTGAACTGATGTTGATGATTTTTTTAGTAGTAATTGATATTTTCACGCATGTAAGGTCCGAATTCATAAAAACTATATAAAAAAAGTGTCCTCTACACTTTCAAAAGCTGGCTCATTCATTGGGTACAGTTAAGCAAAATGGTAGAAATGTGCTTGTATGAGGTCCATTTCTGCAAGAGTAAATTGGTTCCTGCAGGATGGAAGAGTTGTAGGTAGATATGGCATCACATTTGCATATTCAAATTACCTATTCAACCTCAAATAATCAATGCTAATTAAATGCAAAGTTACTATCACCAACTTGTATTAGTGGAATTAAATAGCATTTAATATCAAAGGAATTTGGTTGTACAACCAATAAGCATTGAGGGGTCAATGTTTCATTACATTTAATCTGTGGACATTGATACGTTCTTCATATTTGGCATAAGAGTTATTGCAGTATTGGCCTAAATTTTGCACTGTTTCCTAATGCCTTATGGTATTTGGATTTGTGGTAATTACATGGTACTATCCAATTAGACGCCGGTTTATCATGTTACTATCATGTCTTATCATGTTACTATCCTATTAGATTTTTTTCTTATCACGTTACTACCCTGAGAGAATGCCAAATTTCGTTAAAATTAACGAACAAAATGGACGGAAACACAATTTGTATCTAATAGGGTAGTTAGATGGAAAAAAATTCTTTAGGGTAAAAACATGATAAATTAGAATCTAATAGGGCAGTAACATGTAATAACCCGATTGGATTTTCTTTATTTTCATTCTTATTCCCAAACTCATTAACAACTTGATTTCCACCCAACATAAAAGAAATGAGATTCTCATTATCATGTTTTCATCTTTTATGCTGCAACATGTACTTTAAAAATTCATAATTTTGTGTTCAAATATCAACTGAGATGATTTTTCTATTTATAATTTCATGTAAAAAGAGTAGGAGGCTGAATATTAATTTCAAGTCATTTGAGCTGAGATGTATATCACATCTTCCCCTTTGCCTGGAAAACTCAATAGAAACATTGGATCATGATACACGCATGGCTCTTGTGAAAAAGTCACATATGTGTTTAATTAGCTAGTATAATAAATAGGAAACAAAAAGTATAATTGATTTTTGATAACCTGCTATTTTATATGTAAACAAATATCAAATCTGTCAAGAATTCAACACTCAACTACCAAGCTGCTCTAAACAAAGCATCTTGCCATCTTGTAGGATACTACAAGAATAATAACAAAGTCCTGTTTCTACTTTTGCAAGATAATGATACAACAGATTGAAATAAGGCAGAGCTACAAATTGGAAAAAGAAGTGCTAAGTTGCTTCATGTCAGCTTCAACACCATTTGCAGTATCTTGGTAAACCCAGGAAGATATGAGGTGATGAGCAATCGCAAAGGGGCCCGGGATAAACATGGTGGCAAGTTCCCCGCTCTCCACGTTGAAATCTGCAGCAAAACTCTGCCCTTTCTCAACACCCTTGCACATCTGCTCCACTCTGGCGGCTGCGGTCTTTTGCGCCTTCGTGTACTCTGCAAATGTCAATGCTTCTTTGACATCTTCTCTACTGTGCCACTTAGCATCTACACACAGTTCCAAGATTATTGCATCTGAATAGAACAATTTGAATGGAAGAACTCAAAATAATTTTGTTTAAGGATGATACGTGTTTAGACTTTAGAGTACCTTCCAGCTCTTTCTTGTCCACGTCTATTTCAAATGATTTTGCATATGCAAAGAACCCGACCATTAACTGGCATGGCATGCTGCTTGGTCCAACTAGGAACAAATAAATTCATCAGAATGGTAAATAAACAGAACATAAAAGCAAAACTAGCATGCAAGTATGCATAAAACATCAAAACCAATAGTAAGACCAATTTATCAACTGTCATAAAACAACACAAACAAGAAAAATCAGCAGAAATTTATCAAAAAGGTATACCACGTAGATAAGCTCATACTACTGCAGCATATAAAACACATTATTTATGATAGGATAGTAGATTTTAGTCAACATTTACAATAAAATTCTGTTAAAAAATGTAGGTTTTTAATGAATTATCAATAATCAACATATCCAATAACTAACTTCATCTTCTAATGCATTAGGTGACGGTAAACATGATTCAACCACCATCAATAGACCTAAGGTTGTTGGAACTGCAAGTTTATCAGAAATGGAGACGAAAGACTACCGTTTCAACATGATAAAATATCAAATCAGATAATAAGAAACATCCACAACCCGAAATAGTTGGGGTAAGCCCTTTCTTTCTCAAGTTATAGATTTAGACCATCATAGTTGATTGCATGCATGTACCTGCAATAGAGTATGCGAGAAAGCCACAAAATGACATGGATAGAGGAATGATAACCAAAAGCGTATTCATCAGAAGGTATAGCCCTTGCCCCTTGGTGATGAAAAGTAGTGAAACAGGATAAATGCACATAATCCATAATAATTATGAAACGGTGTTTCTTAGTCAAGTTACAAATTTAGACATCATAATTCACATCAATAGCTCCTCTAGATTTCTGTACATGCATAATCACAAACATATAAACCATACATCCTTCCATTCATGAGTTCACAACTACAACAGAAAAGTAATGAATCCCAAGTCGCCAAGGCAAAAAAAAAAAAAAAAATGTTGCATAACACCTACCAGGCCATGGCTGAGAACTATGATAAACAACTTCCCCCACTTCAATACCGGTTTCCTCCCATGTTTCTCTCCTCACTGCCTCTTCCAAGCTTTCTCCTGGCTAACAACAGAAGGAACTCAACTAAAGGGAACAATAAATTTATGTAAAAAATAAAGGAAAGTGGAAAAAGACATGGAGGACTAGGAACATATACTAAAACTATTTAAATTGCTTATTTTAGAAAAAAAAGATCATTAAGGATTTAGTCATGGCAATAAACCAAACCTATAAAGTCACATACAAAAGGATCTACGTCAACATAATGACAGCAATAAAGCTTTCATTTCAGAGAGAATGTGAAATGGATAATAACTAAAGTTGGCCACTACACTTACCTCAATAAAACCAGACAAGCAACTCCACATCCGGGGTACATATCTTGACTGTCTACTTAAAAGCGCACGGTCATTTTCTTTATCAATAACCAACATAATGACTACCTGTTGTATGAAGACATTAAGCAGATAAATTAATGTGACATCTGTTGACAACAAGAATATAAAAGATTCAACAACCGCATGAAACAGGGAAATGATAAGCATCAGCATACGGGATCAACACGAGGGTAAATTCTCTTTCCGCATAACTCATTTGCGCACTGCTTCCTTCTTCCAGCTTCCTTTGGGAGAGTTTTCCCTCCACAATGTCCACAAAAACGTGATACATTATGCCATTCTAGCATTGCCCTAGCCTGTCAAACGCCAAACAGAAGATACAAAATACACATGCAACTCATTAGCAGCAATGGATGCTTGAGCAATGTCAACAAATGTGAGTATGTGACACAACAAGAAAGAAAAGACAAGTTCCTGTAAGCAGCAACGCTCTCAGTACCAAACATATCTCATAATGGAGGGTAAATCTAAGTTACCCGGATTGAGGAACGGGAATGTGGAACGTTAGGATTTTAGAGTTCGGAACGTCGGGGTAGGCTTCTTTGGGATGGGAAGGAAGACTTTCCGTTCCTAAACATTTAGTAATAACATATTTAGTTGAATTACTCTCGATCTTGCAACGGAATTGGAGATGCTACTCTGGTAGTGTTTTCTGGTAACTTAGGGACATGTCTAGCAGAAAACAAAGGTTAAAACAGAGAAGGATGTCCAGTGCCAGCTGCTAGTCTACTGACATCCACTAGGGAATCAAATTTATAACATTTTAAGCTCTCTAAAGCCACCTTATGAAGTACACCAATGCAGGCTACAACATCAAAGCTAACAAAATAAGAAAGGATGCATCTAACATCTCTTCTAAGAGGGCCTTTAAGTATAACCCAATTTAAAAGAAAATAATTGCAAGATAAACTTATGAACCCAAAGTGCGATTGTGTAAAATTACAAATGTAATTGAAACATAGACACTAAAGAAACTATAACACCACTTACTTGACCAGCAACAGCAAGCTCCCCCATTGCCTGAGCATTAGCCCAATCAGAAGCCACCATCAGCGTTCTCAGCTCCACAAAACACAATTTCCTGCTCCCAAATTCAGTAACCAAACCACTCTCATTAGACACATCAATCGCCCAATACACCACATCCTCCTCCGATAGCGAACCCAGATAAACCAAGGAGTCGGCGCTCAGCTGAACCCCAGAATTGGACAAAAACTGCTTGCAATCCGACAAAGCAATCCAACCCAGGTGCCAATTCGGTTCCGAATCGCCGCCAACCGAAGTAGACGCCAAGGGCTTTCCCTTTCTAAAGGGCAAGACCTTGAAATCCGGCGAAGATTGAAGGTGGGTACTCTCTAAAAGACGGGTCTTAAGGATCTCGAGGGCAGAGGAAGGTGAAAAAGGATTGGTTGGTTTTGGAGTTCTGGAAGACAAAGGATTGCCGGCGAAGGCATGGACTTGCAGTTTGATGAACATGGAAGAGGTCCT
The DNA here is from genome assembly GCA_036897405.1 of Pelargonium myrrhifolium. Taxonomy (NCBI): domain Eukaryota; kingdom Viridiplantae; phylum Streptophyta; class Magnoliopsida; order Geraniales; family Geraniaceae; genus Pelargonium; species Pelargonium myrrhifolium. The sequence continues at coordinate 623 of JAYMTK010001373.1, read as the reverse complement.
CCGAGCAGAGAGGTTATTGGAGAGAGAAAGTAGCAGAGCGTTGGTGGTGGGAGAGCACATTTACGACCATCTTCTTCAATTGGCTACTTCTGGCTTTTGTTGATTTTTCTTCAAGGAATTGGGTAGTGACTCATGGCTTGGCGCAGTGACATCTGTCCTCAAGTCAAGCATTTCACTGTTTCTTTTAAAGGAAAATGAAGGTCAACTGTGACAACAAGCTGATAAAACAACTACGTAGGTGAGATAAATAACAAAAATTTTAAACATGATCCACAAAATGAAATTGAGCTAAAAAAATTTGATAACCGAAATTATCTTTGTGTTAGATCTGACAAAACCTAATGCCCGTTGTCTAATCAATTTTTTTCACGTATTTCAAGATCAATGACTTACATGAATCATCAACCACAAATAACAAATTCATAATGATATTAACGTCAAACTAAAAATAACATGAGAACAACCCAACTAAAAGCCTAAATTTATAGCCAACAAAACCCTCAAAAGCTCAGCCAACTTGAAGGAATTTAATTGATACAAAATAATAATTATAAAACTATAAATACCTCTTGAAGCCCTCTTGTAACTTGATCGATGAATCCGTGATAACCCGTGTTGAAAGC
>JAYMTK010001372.1:0-16602 GCA_036897405.1 Pelargonium myrrhifolium | reverse complement strand
GCTAATGGGATTGAACATACTCTCCAAGAAATTGACACCGATCAGGTTCTGTTTTGATAAAGTCTCGTTAGCATGAACAAGCAGGGCAATGACGAAATTCCGTCACTGGAATTGTCATGGGGGGATGGTTGTGTCTCCAATGACAATTCGTGAGGCGCTTTCATGGCTCAAGAACCGGGTCAAGGAGCGAGCCGCTTTGGGTCAGGTTCGATTTTAAGGCTGGATCCGGAGTTTGCAGATTCAGGAGGTGCCATGTATAGCCATTCCAGAGAGGGATGCTTAGTTAGTATGTGTCGGGGTTTTCTTCAGGGGGGACGTTGCTCGTCCAACAACACAGATCTGTGGTGACAATACTAGTGTTGGCTTTATCGAGATTTGGGGTAGTTAGATTTAATGTATTTCGTTTTGACCTTGTACCCAAGTTGTTTCTCTTTAATGAAGTGGTGCTCTACACATTTTTTCCTTAAAATAAAAATAAAATAAAATAAAGTTAAAATCGACGCGTGTCATAATATTATTGGTTTACAATATTATTTTTTTATTAATTTACGGTATCATTTTACATATTTGTCATTTTCACGTTAGTTGATTTTAAATGTATTTTATTTTTCAAAATGTCACGTCAACGCCATATGTGTAAGAAAATTAATATTTAATTATTCATAGATGTCACGTCAACAAACCTAGCGGTCAGTTAATTCAAATTAACAACATATACATATCTTACTTAAAATATTGAATTTTAGAAACCTAAGTATCTTTTCGTGTATATGGTGACTTTGTGTCTCATCCGATTCCCGATTTGTTTGGGGACCCCATGAGTCTAGTCATTAATTTAGTTTCATGGTTTTTCTCGTTTCGTGTATATGGTGACTTTATGTCCCATCCTGAGTATGTACTGTTTATTTATTTTCCGTCTTAGGAATTTGAATAAATCAGTACTTTTGCCGATTAAACAAAAAAAACTAAGTACCTTATTCAAGGTTAAAAAACTAAACTGGTGATTTTTTAAAAGTGCGAAACCTACTTGACATTTGTTCCTATTGATTATTGAATATGTGGGAGCAGTGTTGTTTTCGGTACGGTACGAAGATGGGCCATGCACTTGGTGTTCAGTATTGTTTGTTATCTTCTGAGGGCTCAGTATCATTGTTTTAATAATGTGTCTCGACTCCATTCGATTCGACTAGCTCTTCGTTTGGGGGAGAGAGAGAGATAGCAGTTTCCGATTCTGTAACAAACACTCGCCTTCTCAGCTAATGCCGTACTAGTGTTTCATTACATGTCATGAGTGAATTTTTACACGATAAAGTGTCTGTTTAGTTACTACTCACTATCCATAATCTGGCTCTGGCTCTGGGTTTCTTCGTAACTTCAATTTCCATCTCCATAGCTAGGTTTTGGTGTGACTGTCTCAAGGTCTCGCATCTGGGCTTTGATTGAAGGTGGGTTTCAAACACTTGTCTCCAATTTTCTGCTTTTCACTTATATCGCTTTTGGTTGATATTTGGTTTGGGATTTTGTGGGTTTTCGCCTTTTCTCATACGCGTTGATGGGTTGTACTTCAATTTTGCCTTTGTCATTTTGATGTGTTTCTGGTGTTTCGGATACCCTAAATACCAAATCTTGTGTTTTTGTTTTTGTTTTTATTTTTTATGATTCTGATGTTGGGTTTAGTCTGTTAGTGTTTATTTTATGTATTTATATTTCTGAATTTTGATTTTATTGCCAATGTAGCTGTATTATGCTTTGGGTTTGGGTTTGGGTTTGTTGTAGGATCATATTTGTGACTTTGTTTGGTTGCATTGTGTTTGTGTATCATGTGTCGTGTAGATTACAAAATTAGCACTCAACTGCTAGCTCGCCCATGTTGTTTCTACTTTTGGCTTCTACTTCTGTATGGCCATTAATTAAAGAACTGAAAATTAACGATTTTTGTTCATTACTTTCTGTTCAGCCATGGGTACCATTGGTGAAAATTGGAACGATGATGAATATTCTGTCATTGGAGACAAAGGGAAACTTGAGTTTGTGGATTATCAGGATGATAAGTCGGTATGCAGTTATAGTCCTAATGAAGAGGGTCCAGTTGTTATCTCTGTCCCGTTTCCTTTTGTAAATGGTAAACCTCGATCAGTGTTTGTAGGAGAAACTGTTTCAGAGGCAATCACGATTAAAAACACCACTGAAGAACCTTTGGATCTCTGGAGTGTTAAAATTTATGCCTCAAACCCTGAGAATACCTTTGCACTTTCTCTGATGGAGCCTCCATCAGCAAAAGCTGATGAAAAAACCATTCAAGGTTTTATCGATTATGAGTGCTTGGAAGACAGAGTGCTTCAACCTCTCGAAGATTTGACTGTCTGGCTGACTTGTAAACCCAAGGAAATTGGTCTGCACACATCAGCCGTACAGTTTGATGTGGGTGATGACAGGATAGAACGTGTTGTCTTTCTCTTGGCTGATGATAACATCTCCCACTCTTTGACATCGAAAAAGCCTTATTCAAGAAACACAAGAAAGAAGCAAATTAATGTTGATTCATATGTCCAAGGTTCACGTCCTGCAAGGGTTACAAACCGAAACTTCAAAAATCGACTCCTTGAATACAAAATCCCCAAGGATATTAGAGAGTTGGTTGAGAGCAAGCAGATTCCTGATGTCCTCAATGATGATCTGTGGAAGGGGAATTATACTTCTTACTTCAAAATGTTACTGATCATGGAAGAAATACAATTGGAGGTAACTACTTTAGTGCAAAGGAAAGCAATTAATATACGTAGGAATACTTTTCTTATTATATGCTAATATTGGCGAATGCTTGGTGCCTCAGGAAGACATGAAGAATCATGACATGGAAAGTGTCAGCATGAAGAGGAGGGGCAGTCAATACTTGGCTCTTGAGGTCCCTGGACTTGCTGAGAGAAGGCCTTCACTTGTACAGGGAGATTTTATTCTTGCCAAGTTTGCCTCAGGAGGTGATAGTGATGCCTCTTCTGCATATCAGGTATGGCTACCAGGTTATTTATCCAGCTTATAATTTCTCATTTTCTGCTGTATTTCCAAGTTCTAAAAAAAATAATGTTTGGTCGGCTAGCTATTTAGTAGATGATGCCATCATGGTCTGTAGATCATAGTCACTATAATATCATTTGATGCGCATGAAGTATTGAGCTCATAGGATTCAATTTTACAATGCATGTAATGTGCCTTCACATTTATAGTTGAGCCATGCAAGTAGATAGGAAGTTGGTTTAGACAGTGGGTCTGAATCTGAACACTTAAATTCTCAATTCTGTTTCTATAGCATGGTAAAAATCATCAAATAACTTAGTTGTAGCACAAGGAGATCCTCATTATAAATTAAGTGATTAAGTTTATTTCCTCTCTTGTCCATGCTTCATTTCTTTTTGGAAAGTTGGTTTAGTTTATTATAGGCAATATGCTGACGTGCTGCTAACATGCATTTCTTAGACATGGGTTTCTTGCGAACTAATTTGATGTCCTCTAGACTTGAATGTCTGGATTGATATTTTGATACTCCATCCATCCTAAAAATAAGTGTCTTCTTTTACTTTTAGCAAAGACTAGGGATAATATAATTAGTGCATTACTTTCCTCCGTGCACCCCCATGTGCCTCTGTTGTAAGTTGTAACTAACTCGAGTGGTTCCTACTAACTTATCTTAGGGATATTATTGGCATTCACAATGATTTACTTACCAAAAGGGGAAGAGGGAACTTATTTTGGGACGTAGGGAGTATAAAACAACACTTTTTTAACATTCTTTTCCCTTATTGAACTTCTGAAATGGTTTTTTCTTAGGGTTATATCCACCGCGTTGAGTCTGATGAAGTGTATCTAAAGTTCGATAAGGAATTCCATGCTTGCCACAGAGATGGAAACTTGTATGATGTGAAGTTCACATATAATCGAATTAACATGAGAAGGTTATATCAAGCCATTGAGGCTGCTGAACGCTTGGAGTTGAGTTTTCTCTTTCCATCTGAATCATCAAGAAGAGTGATTAAAGCTCCTCCACTGAGTCCTATATCTTCTACCCTTAACGAGGAGCAGATTCGTTCTGTTGAGATGATACTTGGATGCAAAGGAGCCCCACCTTACGTTATTCATGGACCTCCAGGGACAGGGAAGACTATGACCATAGTGGAAGCAATCCTCCAGCTTTACACTCATCACAAGAATGCTCGGATTCTTGTCTGTGCACCTTCGAACACGGCTGCAGACAACATACTCGAGAAACTCCTTGATGAAAAGGCTGTTGAGCTAAAAGAGAATTCAATATTCAGGCTTAATGCCCCGAGTCGGCCATATGAAGATGTCAAGCCTGATCTTATTCGATTTTGCTTCTTTGACGAGCTTATCTTCAAGTGTCCTCCATATAGTGCCCTCATGTGCTATAGGATTATTATATCAACTTATATGAGTGCATCTCTACTTTATGCAGAAGGTGTTCACCGTGGTCACTTCTCGCACATTTTTTTGGACGAGGCTGGCCAAGCTTCAGAACCCGAAACCATGATCCCTGTGTCCAATCTCTGTCGAAGGGAGACAGTTGTTGTTCTGGCTGGAGATCCTATGCAATTAGGTCCGGTTGTTTACTCAAAACAAGCCGAGAATTATGGATATGGGAAATCATACTTAGAAAGGCTATTTGAAAGTAAAGCTTACTTTGATGAAGATGAAAATTATGTAACAAAGTTGGTTAGGAACTACCGGTCACATCCAGAAATTCTTCATCTTCCTTCCACCCTGTTCTATAATGGGGAGTTGATTGCATGCAGAGAAGATACTAGCTCTATCACTTCTTTGGTTGACCTCATTCCTAACAAGGAGTTCCCTATTCTGTTCATTGGAGTCCAGGGCTGTGATGAGAGGGAAGGAAATAACCCATCGTGGTTTAATCGAATTGAAGCAAGCAAAGTGGTCGAGATCATCAAGAAACTGATGACAAGCAACATGGATTTAACTGAGGAAGATATTGGGGTTATAACACCTTACAGGCAGCAAGTGCTCAAATTGAAAAAAGCACTCGAAAATTGTGATGTTCCCAATATCAGGGTTGGAAGTGTTGAACAATTTCAAGGACAAGAGAGGAAGGTTATAATTGTATCTACTGTCCGATCAACAATTAAGCACAATGAGTTTGATAGGAGCCACTGCTTAGGATTCTTGAGCAATCCAAGAAGGTTTAATGTGGCAGTTACCCGTGCTATATCTTTGCTTATTATTATTGGGAATCCACACATCATCTGCCAGGTATTGCTTTTACTTTTACATTTATTGAACTATGATAATGCTGGAGGTCTTAGAATAATACTGTGTCTGAGAACTAAGGTTTGAGTAATATTCTCTTTACTGAACTTGCTTGGCTGAACTGTTTCAACTGTATGGAAGATGAGATAAAACACCTTAGCGTTAAGCAACCAACGTATTGCTATCTTTTGTGAACTTTTCTATGTACTCCTATGGTCGGAAATTGAAAAGAAAAAAAAAAATCATTTTTTTTGAGAAATTGGAGATATCTTAATACTTAAAATGGATTTTTCATGACCAAACTCATGAGGTGCTTGCTTGAATTTGAGGGTATTTAAATACAATTATAAGCGGGGTAATGAATTCATGTTAAGTCGAGATTTGGATTACAAATATAAAACAACTAAGTTGTCTATTCAACAAAAAAAATTTATTTGAAGGAATATAAATTGTGTAAATAGTTAGAGCATCTCCAATGGTTAGAGCCTTTTGATGGTGCTAAGAGGAGAAGTGTGCCACATGTCTTAACACCCCCTCTTTGGCTTTTTATTCTCCAATGCTTAGCACCCACCCACTATAATGAATGCTAAGAGGAGTAAGCATGTGAAATAGTGGGGCTTAGCATTGGGTGCTAAGCTTAACATCTTCTCCTTAGCACCCCCAACTCCAATGCTTAAAATATCTATCAAAGGGATTCTATTGGAGATGCTCTTATATGGCCTCAAAATTTGTCATGAAAAAATGAAGATATTTCTAGTATCCTGACTTAAAGAAGCTGGAAAGCCATGCGTTCCAGTAAGATAAAAAAACTACCAGGATCCTTTTTTTTTTTTTTTTTTCTTTTCTTTTAAAGGATTCATTTCCGATAATTGATAAAATATTCTCAATCCTGTGCATATGGTGAAACATAACCATTTCTACGAAACATACTGATACAAAAATAGTTTTATTTGACCTCTAATAGTTTCTAAAGGTGATTACATCCCCAATGAGTCCACGGGAAGAGTTAATGTAACACAAAATGACATCTATTAAATGATTTTAGCTCTTCATGCGTGTACAAGGTAGTTTGCATGAATATCCTTGATTATTGGCCTTGGTTTAAGATGTGGGGCAGCATCCCATATAGTTATGGACCTAGGGATATTAATGTCAGACTTTTTCTTTTTCATAATCCATCGCTTGTCTTTGTGTTTGCTTATGGCAATTAATTATTGTGAGATGTGTGATTTCCCTTTAATTCAAATTTCAAGACTCTGGTAATGCATGAGAAGTCAAAATGAATAATTATAGTATTTCACCTTACTGTGATTTGTTTGAATAATTCTAGCATTCTACCACTGAATGGTTCTTCAGTATCTTACTATACATTTGACCACTTATGAGAAAAGTTAAGTTTCGTTTTGAGACTTCAATGACCAGAACTGGTTTATTTTATGCCATGTATATTTGTCACTGTAAGTTTTAGTTGTTTACTCATTATTAATTTTGTGGTGGTTTTATCTTTGGCAGGATACATATTGGAATAAGCTGTTATGGCATTGTTTGGACAACGAGTCTTATCAGGGTTGTCCTCCTCCTTCACGAGAGTATAATGACTTGAATAATGAAGAAAACCCTCATTACTCCGAATCGGGGAAAGACGAGTGGGGTCAAGAGCCCTGGAATGAAGAACCTTCTAATCAAGATTCATGGAACAATGAGCCCTGGAATGAAGAAGAACCTTCTAATCAAGATTCATGGAACAAAGAGCCCTGGAATGAAGAACCTTCTAATCAAGATTCATGGAACAAAGAGCCCTGGAATGAAGAAGAATCTTCTAATCAAGATTCATGGAACCAAGAGCCCTTGAATGAAAAACCTTCTAATCAAGATTCATGGACTGAAGAACCTGCTCAATCAGGGACTCCTAAATCTGTTGCCAATGAAGCTGATGGTTGGCAGTAGATTTGGTAAAATGTTTTGGAATAAAGAGTGAAGTGACTCATACTAGACTTGCATAGAAACATCTCTATCAGAAAATCACTCTCTCAAGTCTAGTAGTTTGGAGATCAATTTTGTTAAGTGTCCTTTGTGGTTTGTACCCTGTGCTGTTCTGCAACATTTGAATATGGCCAACATAAATTTATCAGCTGGAGATGTCACTGTATTTAGTTGGCTTCTGAACACTGTAGTTTTATTCTCTTTTTCTGGCTGCATGAAAGTTCATTGAAACTTGATTACAAAGAGCTGCAATGAGAACATGTTTTGCAGAAACCAACCAGTGAATGCTGATAGCAGGTTACAGTTTTTTTTTTTTTTATCAATCAAGAAAGCTAATCCAAAAAGCAGCATTGGATGTAGATTACAGTTGCATGTAGGAGAAACCAACTGCAACAATAACAGAACCATCTTGCTGCTGCTGATGATGATGATGTAGTCGATCGAAGATCGGATTCTGGTTGATCACTACCAGAACCTGTAGATAATTCATATATACATATATGAGCAATTTGTAGTGCATTACCAGATTTCAAAACAAGAAAGATAATAGGTAATAATAGGTTACCAGAATCAAGAGGTTCTTGAATCTCCGAAACAGAAAAAGGAGGCGGAGCTGGTGAGGCTGCAGTTTCAAACATCAAAACAGAGTTATTGCATTCATCAAGATCCTCCTAGGGATGAATCTTGAAGTCAAGAAAATTAAGAAGAAAAATGGAGGTAGGTACCGAAGCAGAGAGAGTGGAGATAGGTGGAGGAGGAGGAGAGGAAAGGCTGTGGACAAAGCGAAGGCAAAGAACGGAGTCTGGTGATGTTGAGGGGGAAGCCGAAGATGAGGGGGTGCCAGAGAAGGTGGCAGAGGCAGGAGGCTTCGCCGGAGTCGAAAATGGCGGACAAGGCGTGGCAGCACTGGGAGGGGAGGACGGTGTTTGGGGAGGAGGAGATGTAGGAGAGGCAAGGGGAAATTGCCACCAGCTCGTGGACGCAGCTCTGCCGGCTCGGTGCTGCGGCTTCCGCCGGCGCCGCCAACATCCCGGAGATGCTGCTCATGATCAGGACGATGAGGAAGAGGGAAATGACGTCGGTGGCTGTCATGGTGGAGTTCTTGTGATTCATTGAGTGAGTGCTCTGTTTTTTGTGGTTTGTAATTTGTTGGTGGGTGAGGATTTGTTGGGAGAGAGTTTGTGTTTGTGTTTGTGTTTGTTTAGTGTTAACGTCTCCTTTAAATAACTGCGGCGCATATAGGCGGGAGGGATTTTATATCGTTAAGATGTGCATTTCCAGAATTGCCCTTTTCTATTTTATTCGACATGGCTCTACTTTATTTATTTGGAATAAAACCTGAATTTTATTAAACTAAGGAATCCAACGATTAATATCTATGGGGCAACAAGAGCCCATTGGATCCCACATGGCCAGACAAAGAACTTGATAGTCAAACTAATTGTACGCTGTTTGATTCACATACCTCCTAACAAAATGAAACATTACAGAAGAAAAATGTTTATAAACTCTTAAATGTCACATATTATTAAGCTAAAGGCACTTATATCTTCCCCTTTGGTCTTCAAGGCGTCAATAACTTGTAAAGCGTCAAACTCGACAGTAAAAAATGTTCAACCATATTCCGCGAACCAAATGAGAGCCTCCCTAATCGTCATGGCTTCGATTATAGAAGCGTCCCTATTTCCTAACCACCCCTATCTCTCTCGAAAACGGCACAATCAGTATTAAGCTTTAAACAACCTCTCTCCGGCTTCTCCCAATTAGCCACCACCGCTCAAGACCTCAAGCACAATTGAGCCCTCACCAGTTGCCGGAGCACAAATTTGAGCCCAGGCTGACTACTTGGCTTCTGCCGTTTCGACAGTCGCCTCAGCATGGCTCTAAAGGGGTTGGTAAAATTTCCAACCTGATTTATTTGGTCAAGAAGAGAAGAATGCAATAGTAAAGGATTAAAAAACGATCGCCTTCGAGAACTAAAATACAACCAAATCAGTCTGAAATGTTTCACATTGTATGTCTGGTAAAAATGTTTGAGTTTCCGCGCCATAAAATATAATCCTGAATCGAGAGACCATAACTAGCAAAACAGTCTGCCACCATGTTGCCATGAGCAAATGAAGTGGCCGAGGTAAGAAAGTCTCGAAAATTCTAAACACAATATAAGAAATTACAAAGGCTATTTTCTTCATCATGCAACAAGTCAATAATTTGGAATCTGATTCAACAATATCTACTTGTATATTTGTCTCACTACAAATTTGAGAGTCAAACCAAAACACATAAAATTAAATCCAAGCGCTTCGAGTCCATAAATCCATTCAAGCATATACGAGAGTCAATTCGTAACATATCTAACTCTCGTACTTTGATAGATCTCACTACTTCACTATATGATTGTTATTTTTTTCTCATAACTTTATTAAAATTTCACACTATAGAAGTGTCATTATGAACCTAACGACTTACCCTATACCAAATACTTCTTCCCTTTAACTTCCTTTCACATAACATACCATCATATTATTATGAAGCTACTAAAGTTTAAAAAAGTTCAAGCCCACAAAATTTGTTAGTTTTTTTTTTTTTTTTTTTTTTGGCGTACAGTCCAAATATAAAGAGCTCTTTGAAAAGATCCATGTATTGTTCTGCTGTACAATTCAACAGCAACGACCATATGTGAATCGCAATTTTCTCCTTTCCAAAATTGAATTTCTAGTAGAATCCAAAAACATACCAAATTGTTTCAAGAGCATGCATGCATGGACCACACCACACTGATGAGATTCTCCAACCTGGAGTGGCTAACACGTTATGCTTTCTTGTTACAGCTGCAAGCTTCTAAAAAGTCCAACCACTTGATCAATCTCTCAAACCTAAGCTATTCCAAATTAAATCCATCGACCCTCCCTCCTCCGTGTAAACGCCAGTTTTCTCAGTCTCCATGTTTGAATCTGTTCGTGGACTGACTACCATTCCGCTAAGTTTGGCCACCCTCTTCATTTGTCTCTATACTCTTTCCTCGTATACTATATAAATCCATAACTCATCACAACTCTACATCATCTGCAAAAGCTCAAGACTGGTTTCGATCTTCGTCTTCACAACCCACAAACATTTCTAGTCTAATGGCACCTAATAAGAACTCGGGTCTGATCCTCATCCTTGTTGTAGCCATGCTTTGGTCCGGAGCTGCAGCTCAGTCCTCCGATTGTACAGATGCTCTCCTCAGCCTGTCCTCGTGCATCAATTACATTACAGGGAACACCTCAACTCCGTCTTCGAGATGCTGCTCCCATCTTGCAGATATAGTCAGCTCCAAGCCTCACTGCTTGTGTGAGGCCCTCAACATGGACCCCTCCTCACTCGGGATCAATGTAAATCAAACTCAAGTAGTAGCGTTACCTGGTGCTTGCAATATTCAGACTCCACCCCTCAGCGCTTGCGGCGGTATGATTACAAACACTATCCTCCTACAAATTACTTGTTAATCTTAGAAATTTGTAGGTATGAATTTTCTGCTAACTTCAATCCCTTCATTTGTTTCTCCAGCTGATTCTCCAGCAGGAGCACCTGAATCTCCAAATACAATTCCTACAGGTACAAGTATTATAATTAGTCAACATACAGACAATCAATCTAACTAAAAATATTCCATCGTGTACTTACATAAGAATTATCTTTTCAGTAGGAAGCAGATCCAACACTGCACCATCAACACAATCAGATGGGGCATCAGCTGCAAGTTCCTCCACATTGTCGGTTTCTCTGCTCTTTGTCCTCTTTCTGGCATCATTCTCAATGCATTGATTCGGCAAATCTGGCTCTATCTAGCTACAACATTCCTACACATTCTCAATCACTGTTATTGAAATTTTCTCTTTCTTAGTTTCTGGGATCATCAGTATCCCCCATACTGAGACTGAGGTGTGTTATACTTATTCTTTTGGGGTTCATATTGTTTTGTATTTCTGAAAAGACTCGTCTTTTCCCTTCTTAATAAAGAAAGATGATTTCACTCCAAACAAAATTTAGTAACCCAAACAGTTGACAAAATGAAAGGCAAGATCAAGAATGACAAAAGATGATCAAAATCAAAGGTTAACATTTCTCCAATATGCTAAACTACCAAAATTGAAAATTTTATCTATTAAATAAATTCAGTTCTCCAAATGTTATGGCTATTAATTTAAATCAGTACACGTTAACATTACATGGATGAGAAGCATCTTCAGGACCAACCTTGTGCTGCTACATTTGTATTCAACTGCTTCATTCCAACTGAACATCAAACAGTTCACATCTCAGATAAACATCCAACGTAGGGCTTTCAAAGGGCAGTCATAGTTGTCATACGAATTTGCAAACACTGCATAAGCTCTTCTTCATTGACGTCCATGCACAGAATGCGTCAGTAGCATCATAAACAGCTCCCACTCTTATGCCTGATACCCAACAAAAAAAAAAAAGGATGTTAACCTGAGTCTGCAAGGGCAGGGGGGAATCAATTGCAAAAATCTGATATGAATGCTGAAAATAATATTACACAACAAAAATATGACTGACATAAAATGAGGAATGGATGCTTATAAGAATACGGAGCAAAAATTGAATGTGACAATCTCAAACAGTTGACATAAGATATGGGTCGGAAAAATCAAACCGCTTTCTAATATAACAATTGTTCCATTACTATCGCAAGAAAACTAACATCTCTTACCCCTCAATCAACCACATTTACACTGCAAATATCAAATAGCCTTAAGGAAGACGGACATTTGCCAACAAATATAAGTGGATCAATTTGATTGGAAGGATCACATATAAGAAAGCTCCAACTGACCATCAGGCGATAATCAAATCATAAGCAATCATTTAAAAGAAGCCGGCCAGTATAATCAAGATCCTATCTAATTAGTAATCCCTTCATCCCAAAATAATTGTCCATAGTAATTGTTAACTGATTGTGAGATATAGCAACTCCAGAACACATAGCAATAGCGAAAAGAGAACATTTAATATCCCTCTTGCACAATACCACCCATTTGTATGCCTATATGGGTTGAAGAACCACCCTCTAGGTTCATGACATGCCCTGTTCCAATTTCTGTATTGCGCTTTGAGAACTCATCTCATCTAAGTGTAACAGTGGGTGGTTACCATTGATCAGCAACACCACGAGACAAGCTCAGGAGAGGTGAGTGAAGTAAGCCCTGTTCTTGATAATGCAAAATTGTATCCACTCGTCCAATCAGCAATCCTACCCTAACTGAATTTGTTAAAGCAATCCAAGCAAACCAACATTCACCTTCCACCAAATGAATCCTCCCAAGTCCCAACCCTGCTTGGCCAGGATTTTATACATCTCTCCATGAGAAGCTTGAACTACTTTTAGTGGAGATCCGTTTGCTAGTGCTGAAGAACTGTAGGTCTCTAACGCTGGGATTGCCTCTGATTGATAAATAGAGTATGTATTACGTATTAAGGATCTAGGTAAGAGTTCAGGCCACTCATCAAAAAAATATGTCCACATATACCAAATTTTGAGAACCCAAATAATGCAGCAGTAAACCTGTCAATTAAATGATTGCTCCAAACAATATAAGACCAATAATAATTTTGTGAGAAAGAATTCTATACTTAGCTATCTTAGTAAAACACGGTGAAGATAACAAAAACACTAAGCCTCATCGTCACTATCTGGGGGTGTGACTACATGAATCACATACTACCATCCTCTCACATGCTGATCCATATTAAATGCTAAATTGCATGTTTTATTATAAAGACATCGACCGCCGAATGCACTTCAACTGTTTTCAAGGAGTTCTCTATCACAGCTGCATATGCAGATCAGTCACTTTCATAAACACTACTCCCTTTGTTCCAAAATAAGTGTTTTGCTTTCTATTTTGAGAGATAATAAGGAGAAGTTAGATATTGATGTATATTTTATCTTCTATCCTCATGCACGTGTTGAAACAAACTTAAGGGATACTAACTAACTTATTATACGGACATTATTAGTAATTCATGCATAACTAACTTCCTAAAAAGAAAACAAAACACTTATTTAGGGATGGAGGGAGTATTTTCTCTATTATACCAAGGCGAAGTCTTGGGAAGCCACAAAAACATATGCTCATAATTCAAATTTTAAGCCAATGCCATTTGAGCTAACTTATTTACCAAAACATGCACATATATGGTTGTCCACTAACCCAAAATAAATTCTACATTAAATTGTCCAAGCTATGTCAAGTTTGGTTCCTACCAGAGCACCACCCCATCTCATGTTAAAGATTTAGTAAGGCCATAACAACAAAAGGTGACTAGTACACGCATTATGTGCATTATGCATAACAATCTCAATAGAACTGTGAACAAATGTCAAATACAAGAAAGCAACTGTAGATATAATAACAAAAATTATATATTGCCTAAAACCTTCATTACAAGAAAGGAAACAAATTGGAATGAGTTTACCGTGTTTAAATATAAACATGGAAACGAAAGGAGAACACTTAAAGAAGTTAAAAAAACAAAGAATAAAATTAACCAAGACATATGGCCTTCAGGCCAGAAACGGGAAATTAGGGGGAGAAAGAGTGGCCAGTTTTCTGGGCTTTTCATTTCTTTACCGTCCTCATTAAGAATACCAGGAAAAAAATCCCCAAAGTTTTTTCCTATTCGAGACATTTCCTTCAAACCAAATTGGCTGGAACATCTACATCGTTACGTCAATTGTCAATTATCACAACAAAGTTAATGGTTCACCATATTGTCATGTGCATTATAAGTGTTTAAGATTTAAATTGGCATTGAGCACAATGGTCATAGCTAATGCGAACCAAGAGCATACATGCAGCTTCCTTGTACAGTTCAGAGCACTTCAAGAATGAGACCTTGACCGCACAAATTCTTCTAATCTGTCCCACACCTCTAGAGCTGCAGCCCTATCCTGATGCCGCTTGTTCTTGCTTATCTGCAAAATAACGAGAATATTAACAAACAAACCATTAAATATGATACGGGAAATTACTTAAAAAGGAACATACCCTCCCCCAAAAAAAAAATGAAAGAAAAGTTCTCAAGATTTCTTAAGAGCGGATGCATAGATGTAAACAGGGACAAACAAGTATGAGGACGTGGTTTCTACTTTTCATATTCGATACCTTTTGACACATGTTTGAATGTATTTATATACATACATAGGACAAATACTGAACCAAGTCCTAGTGTATTGCATACCAAGCTAGCATTCTCCATTCTCTGGTACCACAACCAGTAAATATGGAAAATACTAATTTCCAGTGAAGGAAAAAAGAAAAGAAAATCAATAAAGCTGCATACACTAGGGATTAAATATCATGCTTACCGAGATGATCTTTACATTCCACTGCTTCACTATCTTCGCTGACTCCACACTGTCGTCCTCAAAACGCATGTAGAAGCCAATAACTGGAACACATTCAACACAAATATCACTATATCAGACTGAAATCAGCTCAAAATATTGGGACAACTCCAATTACTTGCACTCTGAATCAGATGGAGACTATAATTTGGAAACACAAAGCATCACATGGACAATGCAAATACCAAAACATTTCAGCTCAAGTAATCAAACAAGATTAAGTGGAGAAGAAATCCACTCACTTTTATTGAAGATCTCAACATGATCCTTAAAAGGCCAATCTTTGAACTGCCACTCCTTCCCCAACACAAAGACTGCCACCACACGATCCCAATCCTCAGCTTTCAATGCTGAGGGCTTGTCCCTGACCTCGTAGGCAGTAACCACCCTGTCCCTACTGACTTTCTTCTGCACTGTCACACAGTCCGGCTTCGGACCCTTCATCTGCTTCACCTTGACATCAGTTGGTATGTAAACCCCATCCTCCAGAAACTCCTTCACATTATATATGGTAATCAAAGTCTGGAACGCACTGGGGACCAGAATTATGGGAACGCCCTCCCCAATTTTGCTTCCCTTGAGGTGCATCTTGGGCTTGGGCGTGGAATCGAATCCCAAATCATCTCCAAACCCTAAACCCCTCTCGTCCGAGCCCATCAATCGACTCTTGGCCACCAATCCATCTTTCCTCTGCTGCGATTCGATCCTCTGCCGCTCCTCCTCCCGCCTCGTGGACGCCACCAAAACGCTGTAGAAATCCCTGTGCTTGCACTCGAGCAAGGACTCCCGATCCTTGAGTGGCCTCTCGGCAGCCTTGATCAGGGACATTAGGTCGACATTTTCGGTGAAATCGGAATCTAGGTTAACGGGATCGGCGGCGTCCGGGGCGCGAGTGTGGACGAAGGCGGGGTCGTCGGGGCGGTACTCGGCGTCGGAGGGGGCGGCGGGGTTGTGGGGGACGAGGAACTCGATGGCGTCGTCGGAGGAGACCTTGCCGGAGAGGTAGTCGAGGAGGGGCTTGCGGTCGGGGAGGGTGACGATGGGGAGGCGGTGGGTGCGGGCGAGCTGGAGGTAGTCGGTGTGCTTGAGGCGGTGGTTGTTGATGTAGAAGAGGAGGGTTTCGAGAGTGTAGAGATTGCCCTGCTTGGAGCGGTAGGCGGTGTCGGCGGAGCAGGGGAAGGAGTAGTCGGAGCCGAAGCGGAACTCGTCGTTGACTCGGACGATGTTGTCGAGCTCGCCGCGGATGGTGTAGTCGCGGAGAGCAGAGAGCGGATCCATTGTTGATACTCACAGAGTGTGCGTCAAATTGCTCACTAGATTATATTGTTTGATGGGGGTAAATACAATAACCACCCTCGGCTTTTTTTGTTAGACAAAAAAAATCTCAGCTATAAATTATAGACAATAAGGTGATGTTACGTCCCTAATTAATACTTATATTCGTCTCAATAAATTTGTGGGCGTGGAGCGCCCGCCCGAATCCATATTTTCTTATGTCTTGGCTGAGAAACCAGACACTCTTTTTGTTATACACCTTTAAACTTTGTTACGTTACTTTTAATATTTTTGAAATAGCAAAAGATTTTTTTCGTCAGTTAAATGTAACATTAGCAGTGGAAATGATCAAATTGCCCTCAAATACCTCATTCATATCTCAACCCAATCTCAGATCTCTCATCTTCCTCACTTCTCAATATCAACCCTCATCCTCAACTCTCTCACCTTTTTTTTTCTCAAATACCTCACCCATATCTCAAATTTCATCTCACCTCACCTTACTCCAGATCTCGTCGAAAAAGAAATCTTGTTGAAGCCGTCGATTTCGCCGGAGAAGAAACCTTGTTGAAGCCGCCGATCTCGCCGTAGAGGAAACCTTGTTAGTGTTTAGTTTATTTTGTTAGGGTTTAATTTGGTTTCTGGTTTGT
>JAYMTK010001371.1:0-16605 GCA_036897405.1 Pelargonium myrrhifolium | reverse complement strand
CCTTGACACATCACTAGTGGTGGTGGTGTAAGAGACCTGTTAGGGATAAGATACGAAGTCTCTTTCCTGAACACTACTGGTCCCTTGATTCAAGCATGTACATACGACTTGATAAGGATTTCTTAGGCCGTTACAAGATAGGATTTCGGCACATGTCTGTATCAAAAAAAAAAGGATGAAATGAGTCTCGCATCGGGTAAATATAAAGTGGAAAGCTACAGAAAATGGTGCAAGTGAAACTCTACTGATAATATTACTTTTTAACCGTAAAAGCTCGAACCATTACGTGTAGCCTGTTATTAAAAATTTAACTGTTAAAATTAAAAGTTCCTTAAAACATAGGAGGGGTTAATTTGTATTAACAAGAAGGAATGTCTGTATTTTTATTTTATTTTTATATATAGAACTTCCAAGTAATATAATCTTTAGGAAAAAGAGGAGAAGAAGAAATAGGTATGAGAGTGAATAATGAATAAAATCATAGTGAAATGTGAGGGACAAAATGGACCACTTCAGGTATCTAAAAGAAACCAACAGGAGATGGCATAGTACAAAGTGTATAATTATGTTTTGCTTCCATATTGATATAGAAAATTAAAGGGGTGATATGGTACTATCTATCCATCATCAAAACACACTTTAATGAATTGGTGCCATTCTCAATATTTATACCATACTCTCTCTCTCTCTGTGGTCCATCCTCTCCTCTCCTTGGCCAAATCACTCCCAATATTCATTGATATAATAATCAACACTCACTCTACTCTACTCTACATGTGACCAAATAGCCTATGGTTGCCCCATATAGCTGCCTTCTTTGCTACTTCTTTCTTCATTTGTTGGGCAGAATAGCTTGCTAGAAACTACTCAATACTAATAAAATCATTTGGAACACATAAGTATAACAACATTAAATTAGAGAAATGGGTATGATTTAGCTTTCCAAATTGTAATTCTAACTTTGAAGGAAGGAAATGAGAAGAAAAAGAGTATTAGAATCTTGTTACTCCTTGCAAAGATTGTACTTCTTCATGGTTCTACGAATAGATCATGTCATGAGATAGTTAATTAGTTGGGACTTTCTGCTTTATGTGAGAAGCGAAAATTCAATTCTATCAAATTGTAGTTGTCGATTCATAGATAAAAAGTTTTAGTTCTAAAAAAAATAATATCATAAATTTTTGGAGGGCGTCGGTAACAATGGAGTCGACGGCCGCATGGAAGTAGGCAAGGAAGGTACGATGGTTAAGAGGCGCCGTGACGGTGAGGATATAGAGGATGAGGAGGAGGAGGTGATAACGGACCTTACAAATAGGAGTCGTGGTGGTGAAGACACAAAGGTTGAGAAGGAGAAGAGGTGATTGTAGACCTTATTGATCAGCTCTGCCCGACAAAATGAGTCGCCTGAGCATAGCCTGCCACAGGAAGACCAAGTTCTGGGTAGGTAAAGGAAGGCAAGTTAGGCTACTTATTTGCTGAAGTTTGAATAACTGTGTTAGGAATAATGTTTTGTGGGTTTTGCTTTATTTTTGTTTTATTGCTTTATATTTTCATGATCCTCGAATGTGAGGATGTGGTTTACGGGTAGTATACAAGAAAATTAAAACTTCGTGGTTTAGTTCTGTTACTCTAGTTAGTTGTCTGTTTCGTACTTTTATTAGTTTAGTTTTTAGCGCTACTTCGTGTTTCGGTATTATTACTAGGTGTTTGTTTTGCTCACCTGTCAGTTTGATTTCTAATTTGTTGGTTTTTTTTTATGTCTTTAGTTTCAGTTGAGAGGAAAAGTATTGAGCGCACAATGTGATACGCGGTTACAGATTTTTCTTTTGTAAAGAAAATCGAACCATATGTTAATCTTGAGACAAAAAATATTAAAGTGGTGATAATATGTATGTATCTCTTTTTATCGTTTGTTACTTATTAATAAAAATTTATTCCTTTGTTTTCAGAAAAAGCAACTTTGACATAATTGGACGGCGGTGACCATCTTGATTCACTATTGTATACTATAGTGACCAAAATAATCTATTATAAAGTTCGGTTATCAAAACGGTCCACTTTCGATAGTAAAGTGACTAATAGAGTGTTTAATCCTTAAAAAAAAGAAATTGTTCTCTGAAGAGTCGTTAGAAAAACAACGTCAACAAGTTCAGGTTCCATAACAAAAACTCCCGTCTAGACCTACGGAATACCCGATCCAATAACGTATTTTCTTCATATCAGATGTTGCACAGAAATTCTGCAAAACAAAAAATAACTGCAGAATCTAACAACCTCCTTCCCTCTAGAACGTCCTCCGTGACCGGTGAAAGAATTAAAAATTATATTATGAGTCAGCATAGTATTATCTTAAAAGGATTTAAATGTAAACCAAAATAGAAGATAGGTGTAGAGAATTATATGTAGAAGTGTGATGTGGAGAGTGAGTTGTCATGGTGTACAACTACACATGTGGTGACATGTGATGAGCAATAGGTAGGACACACGTGCCTGAACTGTCATGTGACATTTCATTTTATATATGCATTTTTATTCTTAGCTTACAAAATTAAAATAAAAGGTAAAATGTATATCAGTTGACTGATATAAAGTTATATCAGTTGCAACTTAACAAAGTCAATGAGGTGATGTCACCTCATTTAAAATCACTTATACCCATCCAAGTAAATTTGGGTGAGCGGAGCGACCCGTCTGGATCCATGATTTTAAATGAGGTGTCACCACCTTTTAGTGCAACTGATATAATTTTATATTAGTCAACTGATATACATTAAAATCTTAAAATAAATAAATAAATACCTCCAAAATAAAATAAATAAATAGAAGATAATGATAAAAATGAATAATTGAAAAATGAAAGAGCCACTTGTCTAACCTAATGACCAAAATACCAATTAGATTACATCTTTGAAAAGGAGAATATACAACATTTGACCTAAATTTAGTAACATTTCCTCTCAAGGATCATGTTAGAGATTGGGTCCCACCCCAAGTAGTGGCCTCAATTCATTGAACCCTTTAAATATTTTTCTAAAAATAATAATTAACTACTAATTAATTGTCCTTTTATTTTATTAATTAGAAAATTAAAATTTTAAAAACAAATTAGGAAACTTTGTGCCTCACCTTGAGGGACCCATACAAGTCTTCCACATTTAGATGCAAGCAAAGCTGGTTTCTGTCCTCATCCCAAGTGGCACAAATGGAGCCAATATGTGTTACCAAACATTAGGTTTGCCCAAGGTGAGTCCATCAACACCTAACACATAATAATTAATTAATTAATGACAAAAAAATAATAATTAATTAATTAATCAATATTACTATGAGAATTTATGGGGTGGATTTTTTTGATAAACTAATTAAATCCAAATTTATAACTTTATTTTAATCTTTGATAAGTGATAACATGTAATAGCATTTTATTGAAATGAAATCTTCTCAAATCTTCCATCCAAGAATGTCTTCAAGAAGATGTGAAGTCAATGATTGGATGAGCTATGAGAGTTAGTTACTCATATTTTTTAATTACAAAATATTATAGTATATAAAACAAAATTTACTTTTTTATTATTTGTTTATAAGCATAAAAGAAATTGCAGATGCTACCGAGAGGGGAACCGTGTAGCATATGCTATGGCGAATTTTGGCCAAACTATTGATTCAAGTTTGAGCGTTTACCACACTACAAGAAATTTGATTTTAGGAGACGACCAAAATCGGTCTCCTATGATGAAATCCGTCTCCTATAAGGTTAAAAAGCCATCTCCTAAAGTGTGGTCTCCTATGAGAAACTTTAAGAGACGATTTTTGGGCGGTCTCCTATAATCTGTCTTAGGAGACTAAAATTATCATCTCTTGTAATAAATACTCATGAAGCTTTCATATTATTTAACATAGGAGACGACTTTTATTTGGCCGTCTCCTAAAATCAATTTTCGTGTAGTGTTTGTATATGACATAATGTGGTAACGTGTAAATGAATGTTGATGTGACACATGAAAACCGCCTTCACATGTTTTAGTGTGTTTAATTAATAATAAAAATGGCCGATCAAAAAAATAATAATAATAAAAATGATTTGCATGGACTCAAACTGGACAAAATCCTATTTACAGGCCAAACCTAAAATATGTGTCATGAAGGCAAAACCATTTACATCTAAATCAATCAATATACGTTATTATGTTCTTCTTCTTCTTCTCTTAGTATTCTGTATTTGATTACTAGTTTTAGAAGTTTTGTATTATTTTAATTTTATTTTCTATTAGGATTAGAGTTAGAGAGAGTATAAAATATAAATATTTGCATTCTTTGTTTTGGAGAAAAAAATATGGTAATATAGTTGATGTTGAGAAGCTAGAAATCAAATAAAGAAGATGATTAAGAAGCTCTTGGGTGCAGCTAATAATGCCACTGTCCTTGCAACCGTTGGTTTTATTGTAACATCACCGGTAGTGGCGGCGGTTTCCGACGACGTGCCAGCTCCGACAGTACTCATCACGGTGGTGGTAGCTCCGATCATCATGAGTTTGGCCTCACTCAGCTACTTGTTATATTGTTGGATACCTAAGAGTGTTTAGTAGGAGAAATAGAATTGTATTTAGACTTAAGATTTATATTCACTAATTTCACTATATATGTTTGTTATTAGTACTTTATTTCAGAGTTCAACTTTGTGTTTTCGGAATAAGGGGTAGTTACATGTTACTACGCTCTTAGATGCCGGTTTATCATGTCACTACTATGTCTTATCATGTTACTACTCTACTACATTTTTTTCCATCACGTTACTATCATGTTAGAGAGTCAAATTTCGTTAAAATTAACGGAGAAAATGGACGGAAACACAATTTGGATCTAACAAGGTAGTTACATTTAAAAAATTTCTTTAAGGTAGTAACATGATAAATTGGAATCTAATAGGGTAGTAACTTATAATTACCCCTAAATACAAATCATATAGATATTTTACGGATTTTGAAATACATTGGTCACATAATTTTTGTTAGCAGACTAAAGTAGCTTATTAGTTGGCAAACGAGCTTATAACTTATAAACACTAACAAAAAAAATTTATTTATCAAGTTATCAGTTTGGTAAGTTTAAATGAGCTATAAGCATTTTGAGTAAGATTCGGATTAGTATTTTGAACTCGAACAAAAAATGCGATACAAGGCCTAGATTGTCTGTTGCATAAGTATCATTCAAAATCAAAATTAGAGTTCGTGGCTTACAAAATTTTTTTTGACAACATCTGCATTCATTAATCAAATCAGAATCCAATATAGGCTACAAGGTCGATACACACTTATTCCCTACAACCAACATCGGTTTTATATGAAAACCGGCAGATAACAAAAACAACTTTCAACCAAAAGTCTTGTTCACCCAAAAGGAAACCAAATTAATACTATCTAATGACAAAAGCAAACAAACTAAACCAAAAATCTGTGTCTCAAAGTAGGAATTGTCGTAATACTCTATTACTCTAGCAGAGTTTGTGGCTTACAATTATGTTATTCTAAAGGACTGATAAAGAAAGAAAAATAAAATATAAGAGTGACCACTCTTCAAAGAGAGACCAAAGAAAATGGGCCTTATAGGCCTGGCCCAAATTGAAGAACTTGCTGGCCCGGCCCAAATCTTCTATAATCTGGACACGACGACGTCGTCTTGTCCTCACATTACGGAAAATTGTCGCGCCACACAAAATGAATGACTTTCTATTTTTAATCTTTTATAATACAACACTTGGGTACAGTTCAATACTTCAACGTTCTGCAACTGCCACCACACTCGCTGGTTCCGTACAGTTCTATTGGTTGCGTCTTCTAGGGTTCCGGCGAAACCAAATCGGAACCGCCATGGCCACCACTCAATCCTTGCAGCTCCCAAAGCTTCTCTTCTCTTCCTCTCCGCCATCTCGGCCTCTATCTTCCTGTTTCTCCTCCGTTGTCTCCCCTCTAAAATCTCATCCCCACTCCGCAGCTACCATTTCCTCCTCAATTTCAATCAAAAATAGCTTCGGTTCTCGTCTTGTTTCAAGGGCTTTGGTTGCTGATTATGGTCCCACCATCGGCGAGTTGCTCGGCGAGGTCAGCATCTTCACCGCCGCCGGCGAGCCCGTCTTGTTCAAGGACCTGTGGGATCAGGAAGAGGTTTGTGTCTCCATTTATCTTTTGTTTTACAATTCAAGCTATTTTTGATGGCTGATTGAAGAAATAAAGAGGTGGTTTCTGGTTAATTTTAAGTTTTTGGGAAGTAAATATTTGTGTTGTTCATATGGTAACATGTGTGTTATGCAAATTAGATGAAGGATTCATGAGTGATTTCAATATTATGTGCTGAATTACATGAAATTTCATGGCTTACTTGTCATTGGGAACCACTGAACCAGTAATTGTTGTTCACTTTCTTGTTTTATGCAATTAATTGTGTTAATTCCAGGGGATTGCTGTTGTTGCACTACTGAGGCACTTTGGATGCCCTTGCTGGTAAGTTTTCGCCACGCCATAGCCAGAATTAATGACTTTTGGTCCAAAAACCCGGATTTTGTCTGGACTTTTTTATTTTTAGTTTTTATGCGTTTTGTTTTGATATTTTGAAGTTGGGAACTTGCTTCTGCTCTTAAAGAAACAAAATCAAGATTCGAAGCAGCTGGGGTTAAGCTTATTGCAGTTGGTGTTGGTGCTCCAAATAAGGCTCGTATCCTTGCAGAACGGGTATGTTGCGTACATTTTCTAGTATCTTCATTCAGGCAATAGTTTATGTTTTCTACTTATTAAATGGAAGACCTTGGCTGTGTCTACAGTCTTTATTAGGTAAAAATAATGTAAATGGAAATGACAATAAGTATAGAGGGTTCGGTGGAGAGAGCAACATGTGTAAGTTATTGGGTCCTTTTTATATAACGGGGCCGACACATTTCTGATGCTGAGTGGTTTAATTAGATGGTAGAGGTATAAAGAAGAATTATAATAAGGTTTTGTCTCATTTATTAGTTAGAGAGCTGGAACCCAAAATAGAAGAGAATAAAAGAAATTTCATAGTTTTCCTGTCACTGCACATCCCTCATCCGTACTTGAAACTTTGATCCCGACTATTTAACAGTTGGATTGGCTTCAGTTTTTGGACTTCAAGACGTCCTGATCCTTGGTTATCGTTCAAAGTAACATTTTCTTGTCTATCTTCTATGAGCAGAAATTTCCAAGCAATACATGAGCCACTAAGCAACAAAAGTATAGTTAAACCCAACCAGTGAAAAACAAGAATTTTGTATAGATACTCAATGCGAAAAAGACCAATGGGATTGAAGTTCAGTTGGAATATTCCACTATTTACAATACATTGCAAGTTACACCCAATCTTGGTTGTAGAGTACAATGTCTTGAAGCTAGTATTGAAAAATGAACCCGATCCGACGACTGGATGGTCGGGATCCGAAGTTTCAACAATATCAATTGTCTCTCATTCTCTATTTTGGGTTGCAACTCTCTTTTGATGGAGACAAAACCCTAGTGGGTTCCCCTTTTATATCCATTCCATCCTTTTTTGTTAAAACCACTTGTTATATAGGTGGATGGACCCCATTGTATAAAAGGACCTAAGTTTCCATGGAGAGTGGTATCACCCATTCTGGGGTTCTCTTAGGTGTTGTGCCAAGTATTTTGATCACCGGGAATCATTGTATTCACTATTCAGAGTCCTCCCTAGATTCAATTTTTGTATTACTCCAAGATTTGGTGGATTTTAAGTTGAGGAAAGGAAAAAAAAACTTAGATCTTTGACTATTCATTGATTATTTTATAGCAGGTTTAGTTCCCGGTGTTTTTTCCCTTTACATTGGAAATCAACAAGTAGAACCCAAACTTTTTGGAATGTTACGTAATAAATTATCTCAACGAATACCTCCCACACAACCCCAGAGAAATCCCTAACTAATGCTGTTGGGATATGCATGTTGCTCTCTCCAAAGAAACACTTCCCGTCTCCATTGCACATCTGCTTTGGCAGTTTGGGTTTTCAAATTGTCGTCACAAGTTGTATAACCGATTAGCTAACCTGCTTTACCCACTGAAAAGGTTTTAATCTCCTATCACATATTGTTACTGCGTACCTTTTTTTGGATATATGGGCTGACGTTTGTCTTCGTGATGTCAATATATCAAGTTACCATTTCCAGAGGATTGTCTATATGCTGATCCTGACCGCAAGGTACTACATGTTCTCATCTTAGCTGCCTTCAGTTGCTAAATTATTTTTCTTCGATGACTGTAAAACCTGAGAGGCACTTCTTTATTTCAGGCATACGATGTTTTGGGCTTATACTATGGTCTTGGCCGCACATTCTTCAACCCTGCTAGTGTATGCTCCTTTTACATTCATTCTAAAAATTATTTTTTTGAGGAGCTTTTGAACCCGAGTTTTAATGCAACAGGCCAAGGTATTCTCAAGATTTGAGGCTCTGCAGAAAGCGGTAAAGAACTATACTATCGAAGCCACCCCAGATGATAGAAGTGGTGTATTGCAACAGGTTAGATTTTTGTTTTAAAAATCAACGACACATATTTACTACGACCTACAAACCTCGACCTCGATAATCGATACCTGCCTTCTGTTTTCATCAGGGTGGAATGTTCGTCTTCAAAGGGAAGCAATTACTATATGCACGAAAAGACGAAGGGACGGGAGATCATGCCTCTCTGGACGACATCTTGAATGTTTGCTGCAAAGTTCCCGCTGCATGAAAGGAACTGCACATCTACGCTGCAAATGCTCGAACAAATGCCCGATTCATGTCTGCTTTGGTGAGTGTTTACCTGACAATATTTAGTCCTTCAATGGGTAGAGTTTGAGAAACATCTTTCTGGTTTATAATGATGATGCAAATAACATAAAGATTTGCCTATACTTGTATCTATGTAGCTTCTGTAAGACATGGCCACATGGGGATTGTTATATTATGTACATTGTTGGGAACAAAACAAAGTTTATTGTACACAAACACTCGAGTTCTTTATACAAAATACTACCTTTTATATTTGTTGACATTCAAGCGCACTAGAATGTCTGTCAGCTTCCACGTGTAAGGGTAGTTGTCTTGAAAATGTTCTTCCACATCTGTCAGCTTACACGTGTAAGGGAACTTAGATCATTGCTTCTGGGTTCCTGGAACTTGTGCAATAATAGCACACCATTAAATTGTGATCAGGGTGTGTACCCGGATAGGGTTGCTTTGTAGGGCAAGTTTTGTTATTGGGAGCAAGCGTTTCCGAAGCAAGTCCTCGGGGGGCGTGCTACCATGTGTTGTTCGGTCTTTGGTGAGGTGTTCGGGTTCTTGGGAATGAGATGACATGATGCATTTTTTATTTTCTATACCCCATTTCAAAATAAGTGTTGTTTTAGAGATTTTCGCACATATTAAGAAAATATCTCAAATGACTTTCTTGCCCTTCAATAAAGACATAAAAATCACCATTACTAACCCACTACTTTAAGAGTTATACCTAGAAAATTTTCATCTTCCATATGAGATAAAAAAAATAAAATCATGACTAAAGGGTATTATGGGAAGTTTATGTATATATATTTGTTAAAAGTAGAAAGTGACACTTATTTTGAAACAAAAATTAGACTCTAAAACGACATTTATTTTGAAACGGAAGTAGTATATGATTTTTAAAACAATGATTTTTTTTTGGCTGATAAAAACGAACAATTTTACTAAGTATTAATAACTAACGAGAAATTAACAACGTTTCATGGCTATGGTTCCACTACCCAAAACTATTCTAAAGGCTATCAAGTAGACATAGACCAACGCCTTTACTTCACAATGAGAGCAGCTAACCTGACATCGCAAGTTGACATAAAGCTGCGAGAAAGCCAAAGCTCACTAATAAAAAACCTGAAACTGAAAGACAAAACAAATCAAACATAGCACCAACGAATCACGGACCCTATTATGAGATTCGAGCGACCAACACTATCATCGCTCCACGAGCACCTAAACACAACTGACACCAAAACCCTAGAGGGAACTTGTCCCTCCGTGCTTGCATGTAGGAAGTCGCTCCCACAATAAGCTTGGCCAGTAGTCCTCATTTTGACGAGTGGACCTGTGACTCTGGGCCCGCTATGAATTTTATCTCCATGCATGTTCCCAAACTAGTCCTCTTCCACTTGACCACCGTCACCAATTGACTATCTTGCACCTTTTAAAACATCACATGCATCAGAGTGGTGGGTAAATCTGCCAACTTTTTAGCCGTACCAAAGGTCATCCACTAGTCATCCGTCTTATACCACTTAGATCCTAATCCTTAGTTTCTGTTTCGCGTAGGGGCTCTCAAATTTCTTCCATATG
This sequence comes from Pelargonium myrrhifolium, assembly GCA_036897405.1. Classification (NCBI taxonomy): domain Eukaryota; kingdom Viridiplantae; phylum Streptophyta; class Magnoliopsida; order Geraniales; family Geraniaceae; genus Pelargonium; species Pelargonium myrrhifolium. The sequence goes on along the minus strand of JAYMTK010001371.1, from coordinate 6,236 downwards.
CTCTCTTCTTTCCCACCTCTTATTTGTCATAGAATGAGTTGCATGTATCCTCACTCTGACCCATGATACCACAGAAGAAGTATAAATAGGAAAGCTTTTCATATTTAAAAGATACCCAACTTCACTCCCCACCTAACGGCTTGAATCACATACGTCTCATTATTGGTATTCTCATATCCATAAGGACCCTGATCCAGGCATACGAGAACCTAATTTGCAGCTAACTCTTTGGATCCATTTCGATATATCGGCCAATGTAATCATCGATGCCCTTACAGACCATCTCTGTTCTCAAATTTTTAAGCAAAGCATATAATTGCACTCATAAATTGAGATCAAGCAGTTCAACCTTTGCCGCCAGGTTCCCCGATTTGAGCAATTTGCATATTAGGGCACTGTAACTGAAAGTCCATGGACCCCATTCCAGCACTCGATTAGCATCCCGTTCATGGTAGAGTTCGAAAATGAATCGTTGTTCCCCTCTAACCTACATCTCTTCCATCAGCTTGGTCACTCGCATTCCTTCCATAGGCTTCCAAATTGTCAACATCTTATATGTCATCACTGCACAGTTAGTGGATACCTCAGTTAGAAAACGACTAACAATCCTCCACTTTTTAGGCCCCTCGACTTCTCCGGCAGCGTCCTACACATTAACCTCCAATCCCCCGTCCTCCTCCTCCAATCTCATCATTCCGACTCCTTGGAAAATCTCCTTGGTCAAATCTGCCGAGCCCATATTGTCGTTGTTACTCCCTTTCCACAATCCTCCAATCTGCATGGATCCCAACCATCCACCCTCGTCTTCATGTCGCCGCCATTTCCAGTATTGTTGTCGCCCACCATCTCTCTAAAACCCTAATTCCTCTTTTTCTTTTGATACCTTTTATCTCAATTATGTTTTTTTTTTTCAATTCTCTTAATTGTGTTAATAATTTTTTGAGTACAACTTTTTTTGAAACAAGCAAAAATATTGTTAAGCATAAAAGTACCATGTCAGGATACACTATAAGCCAGAGGCCTATCCTACTACTACTCCTACGATCAAAATATAGTATTGGAGTTCAAAACCACGCAGGTAGCCCTCTCACCACTGATTGATTAATTGTATAGTTATTTATTTTTTTGATCAGATGAGCTACACAATAGGGGTAGCATTGTGTAGCTCTCCCCTATAACCCAAATCCCTCCCCACCCAAATAACCCAAAACTCTCCCATACCGCCGACAAGAAGGCTCGAACCCGAGACCTCGAATGAAAAACTCAAGTGTTTAACCACTTGACCCACATGCCGTTGGTAATAGTACAGTTATTAGTTTGTTACAATAGATTTATTTTCGTAGTGTCCACTTGAATTATAATTTTTATCAATGTTATTCTATTTGGTTGGTTTATCTAACAAACCAATTACATTTTCAAAGCCCCATCCTCTGTATCCATGCATTGTGCGCGTCACGACATTATACGTTGCATGAGATCATCGTTTTGTTAAAGGATAATTACAATTTTCTATCCTGTATTATCACTAATTTGTAATTAACTATTCTAAACTATCAAATTAACTTTTAAATACCATATACTTTTAAAACCGTTGCAATTTGTCCCTCTGTCCAAATTCATCAGTTAACTTGGATGAAAATTTTCAATTTTTTTTGGTTAATTACACATGACACCTATGTATTATACACGATTTGCACATGACTACCCTAACATTCTATTTTAACTTTGGACTACCTTGTACTATGTTAGGGGGACCTCTCCGTCACGAAACATTTCATTTTTAACGGAATATTCCATTTTCTGATCATGTGTCATGCACATGACCTCAATTTTTTTCAAAAATTCTCATTTTGCCCTTCTTCAAAATTCAAGAACACATGAAGTGTCTAGCGACCAAATATCATCGGAAACTGCAAAAACTCACCGAAAAAAACTAAAAAGTCGCCGGAAACTTCATAAGCTCGCCGAAATTTTCAAAAACTGCCGAAAACTCAAGAATGAAAAATAAAGCAAAATCAATCGAAATCAAGAGAGAAACCCAAAATCAAGATAAACCCAAAATCAAACCCATTGCCAGCGGCGAGCGGCGAGCGATCGACGGAGCAGCTCGCTGGCAGACGAGCCCAAGTCGGCGATGGCAACGCAGCAACCCCCACCCCCTCGCGACGATGACGCGATGAGCCTCCCCTCCGGCGACGGCGGCGTTTCAAAGGTAGAAGACGATTCTTTTTTTTATTAATTTTTTATTTTTTAATTATTATTATTTATATTTCAAAATTATATAATAAGGGCAATTCAATCTTTTTACCACTTAACTGATGGTTTTTGGACGGAAGATCCCCTAGCATAATACAGGGTAGTCAAAAGTTAAAATAGAAACTTATGATAGTCATATGCAAATCGTGTATAATACAGGGGTGCCATTTGTAATTAACCCTATATGTTGCAGTGCTTGTGCTATTGATTTCAATAAAACTTCTTTTCCCGCAACAGATAGAAGCTTTTTGTTCTGTCCCCCTACCCATGTGATCTAGCCGCATACAGTACACATAAAAATGCATGATGTTGGCATCTTCCTACACCAATTAGAACCCCCAAATTGGTGGTAACATACCCCTGTTTTAAAATAAATATTGTTTTAGAGATTTTCACACATATTAAGAAAAGATGTTAAATGAATTTTTTACTCTTAGATAAAGACATAAAAATCATCATTAATAACCCACTATTTTTAGAGTTACACCTAAACACTTTTCATCTTCTATATGAGACAAAAAAAAAATCATTATTAAAGGGTATTATGGGAAGTTCATGTGTACATGTTTGTTAAAAGTCAAAAGTAACACTTATTTTGAAACAAAAATTGGACTCTAAAACGACGCTTATTTTGAAACGGAGGTAGTATTATTTAGTAATATATTATTAATCTAAGTATATAGATTTTTGTACAAGAAAAAACTTGGACCCCTTTTTTTTTTTTTTTTTGAACAACTTGGACCCCATATTTTAAATCCCGTGTTTAATCAGTAGAAAAGTATACACAAAATAACAAAAAAGAGGTCAACTATAAAGTACATTATACATAGATGGATGAGATGGAATTGAGTATGTAGCGAAGCATAGCATAGCATAGCATAGCATAGCATAGCATAGCATAGCAAGCGAAGATTAGATGGAGAAGAGTATTAGTAGTAGTAGACGTAGTCACTTTGTTCTGGTTCACGGAGCTTGTCACGGAGCTTGGTGCTGGTTCAAAGTATCGGCTCTGTTGAAAAGTGCAGGTCACAAAGTCACCGCTCTGGATTTGGCTGCTTCCGGCATCAACCCCAAGCAAGTGGGAGAGGTCCGTTCTCATACAGATTACAACAAGCCCTTGATGGATTTCATGGCGGGGCTACCACAAGGCGAACGGGTCATCCTCGTCGGACACAGCTTCGGAGGCGTTAGCCTCTCCCTTGCCATGGAAACCTTCCCGGATCAAATCTCTGTTGCCGTTTTCGCCGCCGCATCTATGCCCGGTCCTGACCTCCCTCTATCCGCCATTCTCACAAAGGTACATATTATATACAAACCCGATTAAGTGATTTCGGACTCAAACGTGCAAATGAGGTGATATCATTTCACAAATTAATGTTTACACCGGCCCGCTTTAATGAATTTGTCATTTATTTTGTCTTGTCTGAGTTTCCGCTACTAATATCATAGTTGAGACTCCTTGGTTATATATATATATATATATATGTACATGAGAGAAAAGAATATCGGGCTAAATATTTTTTGGTTTAGGATAATCCAAGTCACTAAAGTAATGACACTTATTATATTTTAGGATAAATTACGTTTTACTATCCTGTAAGTTTCAGCTGTGACGTTTAACTACTATTAAATTTGATTGAGATTTTTCTCTACCCTGTAGTTTCATTCCGTTAACAAAATAGTCATCCGCCAATGAAAATTAACAACAAAGTATCCTGTAATGTTATTTTGTAACAATTCACTACTTTGTGGTTTATAATGTAACAATTCACTACCCTATAATAATATCTTCTAACAATTCGCTACCTTGTACTTACAAATTACAACAATTAAGTACCCTCAACTTTTGGGAGTATTTGGGTCTTTTCGTCGACTAACTGACGGAATTAGGACGAAAAAGTATTTTGTCATGGATTTGAAACTTAAGAGTAATAAATAATCTCAATTAAACTTAAGGGTAGTTAAACGTCACAACTGAAACTTACAGGTTAGTAAAACGTAATTTATCCTATATTTTATTCATACCCACTCAAATAAATTTGTGGGAGCGGAAAGATCTGTTTGATCCGATATTTTAGTTACGAAGTGTTATCACCGAAATAATAACTTAACCTTAACCAAAAACTAATAGACTTAAACTCCCCGTACTCTCTCTATGTATTCTCATACAAATTTTACACACAAATATGTATATTAATATGCTGTTTGAATTGTCTTATATGTAGACTTACACATTTATTCATGATTACTCAGCATTCCCGATTTCGATTTACATTTTTGTAGGTTCGGCTTCCATAAAATATATATTCCATGAAATAATATTTCTTTTAACTATCATAATATATATTTCTCCTTAATGAACATATGCAACATGAAATGTCTCTTTAGCCTCTAATTCATCTAATTAAATACTCCATCCGTTTCAAAATAAGTGTCATCCTTTCTATTTTGAGAAAAGTTAAGGAGAAATTAGTTAATGTGATATGTTTGGTATTGTATCCTTATGATACGTGTTGAAAGATACTAACTAATTTATTATAAAGATATTATTGACAATTCATCCATAACTAACTTAATAGAAATGAAACAAGACACTCATTTTAGAACGGAGGGAGTAGTATTTTTTCTGTCTCCATTTTACTCTCTTCTATGCCCATAAATACTATTAAGGAAACATAAAAAGATGAGTTTTAGAGTTCGGATGAAGCCTCCTTATCTGTCTGTGTTTGGGCATAAAAATGAAGAGAATATTTGTTTAAAAGGAAAACGAATTTTAATTTGCATTGTATATATGATAGGAAATTTTATATGCATACTCAGATAAATGAATCAATGGATTATATGGACACCCGATTTATGTTTGATGATGGACCAAACAATCCTCCAACGTCTGCTCTTTTGGGTCCCAATTTCCTGGCTTCCTTGTGTTACCAGCAATCTACATCTGAGGTATATATATACTTTTTAGACTACTATGCTGCAGAAACACTCATATTTATAACATACTCGCGTGTGATACGTATCAAACACTTGGACACTTGATTTTAAGTGTCTCGCATGTCAATACTTTGCGTTAACATATCTTCCATTATTTACTGGAAAAAAAATTGATTGAACGTGTTCGACAATTCAAAACACATTAACGAACATGACTTCATTTTTGAACGTACGTAATCTTAGCGTATCTTGTCTATGAATTTATACAAGCTAAGTGTTGTCGTATCTGTGTCACGTATTTTGTACCCCTGTCTACACAACATAAGACTATATACATACATAAATTTAAATAGCTTCAAGTAAATATTTTTGAAGAAAGTAAATTGGCTATTTGAACAATGAAAATAGGAGTTGGCGCTTGCACAATTGTTGGCGAGAGCATGCCCTATGCCGAAAGATGAAGTGATAGTTACTAAAGAAAAGTATGGATTGGTGCGTAAAGTATACATTGTGTGTGACAAAGATTTGTCAACCACAGAGAATGTGCAGAGGTGGATGATTGACAACAATCCGACGGATGAGGTTAAGGTGATTTCTGGTTCCGACCACATGGTAATGTTCTCCAAGCCACTGGAGTTGTGTTCCTGTCTCCAAGATATTGCCATTACTTATTCTTGAGTACGTACGTGTTTTACGTTTGTAAAAACCTACTGTATTTTCTTACTAATGATCAGCTACTTATTAAATGTTACTCCTATTATTATTATTATTATTATTATTATTATTATTATTATTATTATATATATATATGATGAAATAACTCTATTATTTCTATTATTCCAAATGACTAAATCTAAATGAAATTTAAGTTAGTAATGAGTTGCATTTAATTTTTGTATTTATTTTGTCTATTTTTTACTAACCAAAAGACAAAAGCACATAGAGTATACAAACTAAACACCACAAATTCAAAATTAACAAAACAACTCTATCTATATTTTATTCTATACTCTGTCTCTGTCTTCCCCAAATCAAAACTCCAA